>JAJHZJ010000266.1:11405371-11520371 GCA_023548195.1 Bettongia penicillata ogilbyi | reverse complement strand
CTGAGGCAAATAGGACTTGCCCAGGGTCACACAGGCAATAAGTGTCTGAGGCCAGATTTAAACTCAGGAAGAAGAGTCTTCCTGAATTCAGACTGGATACTCTATCCATTGATTCACCTAGTTGCCCTGGTGGTAGGGAAAGTAGTGTGTTCTTCCTTCATTGCTGAAGAAGACTATGCCATCCGAGAAATAATGACATGACTTGTACTTGACTTTGTTTTGAGTGAGGGAGGGCTGTGCAGGTCACCAGCCTCACTTCTCTTCCAGAGCCATCTGAATCCAGTGACCAGATATTCATCAGGATGACTGGAGATGACCCAGGATGAGGCAGTTGGGGTTAAGTGACTTGCCCAAGGTCACACAGCTAGTGAGTGTCAAGTGTCTGAGGTGAGATTTGAACTCAGGTCCTCCTGACTCCTGCACTGGTGCTGTATCCACTGCACCGCCTACCTGCCCTGGTAGGGAAAGTATAAAGCACTTGAAGGCTATGCTAGAAAAAGAAAGAAGAGAGGTACTGAAATACTTAGGGGTAGGCAATTAATATTGATAATCAACCCAGATTAGCCTGCTAGAAAGGCATCAAAATCAAGAATATGTGAAGTTGATCAAAGGACACAGCTAAGGAAAGTGATAAAGGTAGCTCCTACATAAAAAGGAGCTGGTTCTAGAAATTTCTGTAGTTAAAGTCTTGGACATACTACGGAACTGAAGTTTAGGTCATTTTGTTTTTTGACCTGAAATCAAGGGATGGACCTAAGTTCCAATGAGAAAAAAAAAGACCATATTGATTCAGAGATCAAAGGAACCGAGAAAAATAGCTCAGGCTAACAACAACTTAGCAAAGAGAGTGTAGTGACCAAAAATTAATTGAGTCACCTGGAGGAATGCTGAAAAGAGACTGCGTTACTACTTTAAACTGTCTCTAAATACTAATATATGGTCTTTGAACTTGTAACCTATCTATAAACATTTGTTTTTCCAGCTTCCTTACACAGTAAGCCTCACTTAAAAACATCTGCCTATTTGTGGCATAATAGAGAGAACTCTCTGGGGAAGACAGAATAAAAAATAATCCAGGAATTTCAGGGTTATGTTCTTAGAAGAAAAAAAAAACTAGCTTTGATCTTCTGAGTAGGGCAGAAGAAAATTATTCAAATAAATAGTAATGTGAATTGGCTAGGGAACCTGATGTTTTGTATAGTGAAAGAATACTGGACTGAGAGTCAGGAGACGGGGTTCTAGACCTGCCCATGTCACTAACTAGCTAAGGGATCTTGGGTAAACTACTTAACCTCCCTGGGAAGGGCCAGATTAAATACTAGTCCTAAGAGTTCAATGATATAGCATCTTTTAATATCCAAGTTTTCATCTTCAAGTTGCCAAACATGTTGGCACGCTAATATTTCATGTAACAACATAGAATAATCAGATATACCTTCATGGCTTTAAGTATTTCATAATTAACATATAGAAAGAGATAGTACTTCATGTGAGGTAGGCAAGTCTCTTCATAGGCTGAAGCATAAAATGCCTTTCTCAGTGTCAATGAAATAAATGTGTAATACTGGAGCATATACTGGAGTGTTATCACCAAATATAGTGTAATTTACAAAAGCCTGAGATAATAGATTCCAGGAAGACCATCGTCAACTCCCCTCTCCCCTCCCAATAATAAATACCTAAGAAGGATCCTTAGAGTCAAAACTCATTTTCACAATATCTGTAGCCTCTCTCTGCTACCCCTATACTCCTCTGGTTTAATTTTAAGAAAAAAAATAATACACTTGATCCTCAAGGCAACTTTGGTAAGGTAAATACTATTCTCCATTTTACAGATAAAGAAACTGAGGCTTGTCCATGCAGTTAATAAATGTCAGAGCAAAGACCTGAACCTAGGTCTTCTGACATTATATCTAGCAATCTTGCCATTGTCCTCAGACACCCACAATCCCATCTGAGCCAGCATAAAATTTTCACAAGTTATTCCAACCCTATGCCTACTGTAAACTTATGGTACTGAACGAACACCATCAGTTGGTAAGCAATTTGCTGGAGAGGGCTCAACATAGAACTTTAGGGATAGGTGAAGGTCATTTGTGACTAGCTCTCCCCATTGCAGTTAGGTATTGGGATTTCTGTTTAGTGGATAAAAAAACAAACAAAATAAAAATCCCTAATCTCCACGCCCCCCCGCCCCCCAAACACTGAAGAAATTCATCATGATCCAAGCTTAAGAAACTATTTTGTGGTAGAAGCAAAAGTTTCTAGTGGAGATAAATGTACTATACAAAGATATATTTTGTATAAAAATAGACCTACAATCTCTTTCAGCTAATAATTTCAGCTAACATTATGTAACTCAAAGGAGTCAAAAATACTGTTAATGGAACTGCAACATACTTTCAAACTATCTTTTTCCAGGTCCTTCTAGAGAAGTTTTATGTTTTACTAGGCACTGGGGGATAAAAGTGAAGCTAGTTTCCTACCCTCTTAGACCTTGCTAGTTAATAGGGAAAACAAAATAAATATAGATATATCCTAAAAATTTTTATGGGAAACTAATGACCTGAGGCTATTACAGGATGTCCAGTTTCACAATAGGCTTTAAAGAAAAACCGTAAGTTTTTCCCTCGCTAAGATTAAAAGAACCACCCACAGGATTTACAACACTGTTACTCACCCCCGAAGATGGACCCAATTTCCTGCTGCTTTTGTGATTCAGGTGGCTTGCATTCACAGCTTTGTTTCTTCGGGTTCCAGCAGACAAAGAGTAGGGGGCTAGGGAGGGAAGGTGGAATGTAGGAATCAAGTTCATGTTTCCAGATGAGAATTTGGTACTAAAACAAATTCTGTAATAAAGTAACTGCAACAACAAAGGATTTCCTTTCCAAACCAAAACCTCCAGAACAGCATTACACAGGGATTTGAAACCTAGTCCTTAAGCTCATAGAAGCCTTTTAATCCACATGAAAGGAAACTTTTAATTATTATTAAGTTAATGTTTTCAGTAGACTGATTTTAAAAAGGAAACAAATGTGATATTTCAAGTCACAAATGATCACAGCTTGGCGGGGGGTGGGGGGGGGAAGGCATGAATGATATTAGTCCTGAACCTGTATCCATTATTATTATACGAACATTTAAGTTTGCAAATCAATTTTACCAGCCAGAAAATTTTCTTATAAATTTCATACATTTACTAAAGTCATAATGTTTAATTATCTGGTAGTGGAAGTGTCAGGTGTCTGCTGAAATATACTACATCGTAATTCCTACTGTGATCCAAATTTTAAAATATTATTTCTGGTTCTGCATTCATTTTCATTTTTTATCCTTAGCTTTTAGTGCTTGGTCAAGCTATGTTATTTGTCTGAGAAACAAACTGGATGTTATAAGTTTTGTATCATTTGAACAACTTCTACACACGTAACAGGTATATGCAAAGTTGGTTGGTTGCTGTTGGTGGTTGTCCTTAGTTCTTGACGAGGACCAAAATGGCGTCACTATGTTAAGAGTCAAGTTGCAATGTGTCTAAGAACATTTGGGGTGGGTTCTCTAAATTTGTGCATCTCATTTTTTTTTTTAACTACTTCAATTCTGCTTTGGTCACATAACACAGTGCCTTGTTTGATGCAAGTGCTCCATGATGAATGGACCTGTGACAGTGATTTTCAAGTCACACAATCAATTCCAAAGTTCTTCAGAGAGATCTTGAGTGTCCTTATATCAGTTCTTCTGACCACCATGCAAGGACTTGGCTTGTGTGAGTTCTCTGTAAAATAATCTTTTAGGCAAGTATACATTTGGCATTTGAAGAATGTGGCCAGCCCATTGGAGTTGTGCTTTCTGTAGCAGAGTTTGAATGCTTGGCAGTTTAGTCTGAGAAAGGACCTCAGTGTCCAGTACTTTATCCTGCCAGGTGATCTCCGGAATCTTCCTAAGACAATTCAAAAGGAAGCAATTCAGTTTTTTGCCATGATGCTGGTATACTGTCCAAGTTTCACGGCATACAATGAGGTTAGCATAATGGCTCTGTAGATCTTCAGTTTGGTATTTAGTTTAATACCTCTTCTCTCCCAAATTCTCCTTCAGAGCCTCCCAAACACTGAGCTAGCTTTAGCAATGCATGTTTCAACCTCATTATCAATGTGTACATCCCTGGAAAGTACACCACCAAGGTAAGTAAACTTATCCACAATATTCAAAACTTCTCCATTCACTGTAACTGATGGTTCTACACATGGATGGTGTGGTACTGGCTGGTGGAACACCTGTGTTTTCTTAGTGTTAATTGTTAGACCAAAATTTGCCAATGCAAAGTAATTTTTAAAGAAATGATGAGTTTCAAAGGAGACAGAGCGATTATATGGGAAACAATTTTTATGAACATTAAAGGGCATCTCACACAAACAATTGTTGACCATTGTTTACTTCAATTTGGAAAGGAGAAGAATCTTAAAGGTAGACTGAAGATTTCCTTGGAGGAGATGAGAGGAAAAGGGAGAAGAGTGGAGGAGAAGTCAGATTAAATAGCAATTGATAAAAACTGAAGTTTAATGTGAAACCCATAATTATTCAGTACTCTTTATAGTATTAATTTTGTTCTGTAGTGTTTTGCTTGCTGTTTTTTTAGTAATAGAGATTGATTAACTACTGAAGCTATCATTTTAATACTTTAAGGATCTCATTTTGATTGATATAAATTTTCCTGTGCCAAATACTTAGTAGATAGTTGCCAACCTTTTGGTGATTACCTCCTCTGCAATTAATCTGGTCCTCATGTGACAGCTACTTCAGTCTGTGTCTGGTTCTTTACTTGAAAACATGCAGTTGTGGCAGTGTTAGGGAAGTCCAGTGGCAAAGTTGCAGCTACAGTGTCACAGAATTAGAGTTGGAAGGGACCTCATTAGCCATTTAGTACAACCCATATCTGAAAAAGATTCCTCACTACAGTAAGTAATTATCCAGCCTCTGTTTTACAACCTCCAGGAATTGAATTATATTTGAATTATAATTGAACCCACTATCTCAAGGATATTCTGATTTTATAAAAGTCTAATTGTTAGGAAGTTTTTCTAGACATCAAGTCTTAATTTTCCCTTTTGCACCTTCCCCCATTTCTCCTGGTTCTGATTTTGCTGCCAGAAAGGAACAGATATAAGTCTCCTTCCACATGGCAGCTCTTCAAATGCTTAAACACAACTATCATGTATTATCTGAGTTCTCTCTTACCTAGGCTAAACATTTCCAATTCCTTCTACAGTTGGTGACATGCACTCAAAACTGTTCACCATACTGGTTGCTTTCTAATTTATCAGTGTCTGTCCAAATGTTTTCTGACCATGAGTATAGAGAGATGGTCATCTTCTTATTCCTAAAAGCTATGCTTCTCTTCATGTAGCTCAAGGCTGCAATAGGTTTTCATTCTTTTTTTTTTTTTTTTTTTTTTTGCCATATTACATTACTGAAAACAACAGCATGAAAAACCCAAACTTTGGCACAGTGCTCCCTCCACCTCAGGAGTAGATCTCAACTTTAACATAAAGTTAAAAGTCAAGAAATAGGCTGGAAAATGAGTGAAAAACAGCAAAAGAACGTAACCACGGAAAGTTACTCTCGTGATAGAGATTAAAATAGAAGCTCAGAAGAAAACAACAAAGTCAAAACAGTGACATCCAGAGCTTTAAAGAATACCAGGAGAACATTGTACATAGTAACAGTAATATATGATGAACAACTGTGAATGCTTTAGCTATCCTTAGTAATACAATGATCCAAAACAATTCTGAATGCTTATCTCTACCTCCAGAGAAAGAATCAATGAGATCTGAATGCAGATTGAAGCATACTTTTTTTAAACTTCATTTCTCCTTTTCCTTTTTTTGTTCTTTGTTTTCTTCCACAACATAATTAGTATGGAAATATGTTTTGTATGACTGTGCATGTATAATCTTTATTTAATTGTGTGCCTTTTCACAGGAGGGGTTAAGAAGTGAGGGAGAATTCAGAACTCAAAATTTTAAAAAAGAATGTTCAAAATTGTTTTTACACATAATTGGACAAAAATATAATATTTAAAATGATAAAAATGTTAAGCAAAACAGGGTCAAGTACCTGTATCTCTGGGATACTTCACTATGATGGCCAAGAAGATCCCGGACAACTAACATCTACTCGAGTTTAGTGATTTAATTCCCTTTGACTCAAGATAATAAGATTTGACTTATCTAGTCCCCATCTTTCCATGTTTTCTACAAAATTACTATGAAAGATTAAATTAAATGCATTGCTAAAGTATAGGTAAGGTATAACTACAACTGTCCTCTGATAATTAGTTTAATAATTTGTCAAAAAAGGAAAGGTTAATCTGGTATCACCTGTTATTTCAGAGTTAGCTCTTTATAATCATTGCTTCTTATTCTTTATGTTCAGAGTTCAATCATATGTTCTGAAAATTTCCCAGGAATTAAAGTCAAGCTCATTGGTTTGCAATTTGTAGACTTTGTTCTTGTTCCTTCGAAAATTAGGTGGAATGGTTAGAGCACTGATATTGGAGTCTGGAAGACTCCTCTTCATGAGTTCAAATCCAGAATCAGACATTTACTTTGTGACGCTGGACATGCCACTTCACCCCATTTGCCTCAGTTTTCTTGTATGTAAAATGAGCTGGAGAAAGAAATGGCAAGCCACTCCAGTATCTTGGCCAAGAAAATCCCAAATGGAGTCCCAAATATTTGGACACCACTGAAAAATGACTCAAAGTGAAAATTTCCCCTTTCCAGTCCTATGGGATTTCTCTCATTCTTTATGATCTTTCAAATGATAATGACAACAGCCTAGCAATCATCTAGTCTTTCAGCATATAAGGATTTATTTCATTTGCTTCTACTGACTTGAATTCATCAAGGTCAATTAGGTGCTCTTCTGGGCTGGACAGCCCATGGGGTGCTATCTATCCTTCTTCTGAACTCTATGAAATTTGCATCCCCCAAATCTAGGGTACATGTCAGATTATTTCCAGCATTTCTCTTTTTCCCCTTATCATAAATTCTAGCAAAAGTTATTTCAACTCAATGTCCCCATTATTCCTATCTCAGCAACTTCAATTCCTCCCTTTTAAGTGATATGAATATTAAACACAGAATTATCACTTATTTCTTCCTCCAGCTCTTGAAGGATGAAATTCTCATTAAGGCATTTAGATCAGTTATTAGCTAGTTTGTTTGTGGAAGACAGAGAACTCTAGCAAATATATGGAAAATGAACTTTGTGTAAGATTTGTGATCTTTTACTGGAATTGTACTTTCTGGCTGGGTGGTCTATAGTATATTTTAATGATGAAATCCTTTTCTGTTTCTACCTTTTCTGGGGTTTACCCAAAAGCTCTCCATAATGCTTTCTCCTTCTTCCCCAATGGTTCCTGAATTGCTTCACATGAATACACCTTTACTCTGGATAGAGATGACCCTGGAGGAGAAAGTGAGGCTGGTGGCCTTGCACAGACCTCTCTCATTCAAATCAAAGTCAACTGCAAGTCATGTCATCATCTCCAAATGATGTGGCCCTTTTGGAAAATGAAGGACAAACACAACCTGTTAGTAGTTTGAGCTGCCTGGAGCCAATGGGGATCCAACCAGTTGGGTAACTCAGTTTGTTCTCTCCCTCTCCCTCTCCTCTTCTCCAGAGGATACATTTTGATGACTGAAAACTGCCTAATTAACAGGGTTTACTGGCTAGATCTCCTCTCTCTCTCTCTCTCTCTCTCTCTCTCTCTCTCTCTCTCTCTCTCTCTCTCTCTCTCTCTCTCTCTCTCTCTCTCTCTCTCTTTCTCTCTCTCTCTCCCTTTTTCTTTGTTTCTGTCTTTCCTCAAAGACCAAACCTTAAGTCCATTTCACTCCAGAGCTCATAGATTGGACAATAATAGGTCCCTGCCCAAGTACCACTAAATGGCTAGATTTTGGGTCCTCTTGACTCAAAGTGAATGTAAATAGTAACTGTTTCTCTTCTGGTTAGCAACTGTGTGGGTCTTCCCCTCCCAGTTTGATTTTTTTTAAATTAAAGGAGTTATCCCTTGACTCACTTCTTAAAGAAGCCTCTTCATTGAATGGACATTTCCTTACTCAAAGTGAGAACCTGAAAAGACCTTAGCCTAAAAGGGTCAGGGTCTCTCATTGCATCCTGGGCCATCTCCAGTCGTCCCACTGAATATCTGGCCACTGGACCCAAATGGCCCTGGAAGAGAAAGGGAGGCTGGTGACATTACACAGCCCTCCCTCACTCAAATTAAAGTCAACTGTCAGTCATGTCATCATCTCCCTGATGCCATGGTCCTCTTCGAAAATGAAGGACAAACACAACAATACTTTCCGTCTATTCTGTTCCTTTTTGAATAAAGGGCTTCTAGGGCCATATTTCAGTCATGTTTCAAACCAACATGTCTTAGTGAGAACCATGAGGTTCAATCTGTCTCCTTGCATTAAGATTTCTAATTCCTCTTACTGACTAAACTTTGGGCTTCTGTGCATAGATTGGAGGCCATATAATTTTCTACCGGCATCTTTTTAAAATTTTGTCACCTGTGAACTTTTGCGTTTTTACAATGACTTTTCCTCCTTTCAGCTTTTTCAGTATCTATATTTATGTTGGAGAAATAAAGGTATTTTTCATCTTTTTGCATAATTTTTTAAGCTTAGAGCCCTCTTGATTATATTTGTAAGAATCCAGGAAAATATATTCTTACCTGCCTTTGTTAGGAGCATTTTCAACAATTTAGTATTACTACCTTTTAAGCTATGATCTAGAAATCTTAATCTAGTTCTGAAATACTGTCTTATTAGTCAGATATTCACTTCACAAATAAATTTTTAATTTTATTTTGGTATGCCTGACCATGGGATGCACTGAGGAAAATCAGTTGTGTCACTGTGGTTTTTGGTTTAGATTCTATGATTTTTGGTAAAACTTTTTAGTTTTTTTCTGGCAGTATCATTTCCATCCATGTGAATCACCAGAAATTGTTGTCACCTGTTTTGATAAGTATTGGGAGATATTCTGTTATATCTTGGATTCACTCCCACAGGGAGAAAACATTGTCATTGCTTCCATATCCTCAAGTAGGAAGTTATTCTTCTTTTCTTCATCTGATCCTTTCATTCAGTGTTCTTTTTTTTAAAATTAAATTTTTTTTTTTGTTTTCAGTGTTCTACAATCACCCGTATATCTTAGATTTTTTTTCCCCCTCATTCTCCCTCCTCCTCCTTCTTCCCTCTCTCTTCTCTCCCTCCCTGAGATGGCATGCAATTTTATATAGGTTCCATACATACATTCCTATTAAATACATTTTCACCCTAGTTATGTTGCATAGAAGAATTAAAATGAATGGGAGAAATCACTAAACAAACAAAATATGATATAAAAGAAAATGGTCTGCTTCATTCTGCGATCAAATTCCGTAATTCTTTCTCTGGATGTGGAAGGCATTTTGCCTCGAGTCCATTGGGAATTTTTCAAGTCCTTGCATTGCAATGAAGTACTTAGTCTATCAGAAAAAATCCTCACACACTGTGGTTGTTGCTATGTACAAAGTCCTCCTGGTTTTGCTCTCTTCACTCAGCATCAGTTCATATAAGTCTTTCCAGGTCTCTCTGAAGTTTTCCTGTTCATCATTTCTTATAGTACAATAATATTCCATTACATTCATATACCACAATTTATTCAGCCATTTCCCAATTGATGGGCATCCCTTTGATTCCCAAGTTTTGGCCACCACAAAGAGAGTTGCTATAAATATTTTTGTACATGTGGGACCCTTTCCAATTTTTATGATCTCTTGGGGATACAGTCCTAGAAGCAGTATTGCTGGGTCAAAGGGTATGCACAGTTTTGTAGCCCTTTGGGCATGGTTCCAAATTGCTTTCCAGAATGGTCAGATCAGCTTACAGTTCCACCAACAATGAATTAGTATTCCAACTTTCCCACATCTTCTCCAACATTTATCATCTTTCTGTTTTGTCATGTTAGCCAATTTGATAACTGTGATGTGGTATCTCAGAGTTGTTTTGATTTGCATCTCTTTAATCAATAGTGATTTAGAGCATTTTTTTCATATGACTATAGATATCTTTAATTTCTTCCTCTGAAAACTGCCTGTTCATATCCTTTGATCATTTATCAATTGAGGAATGTATTCAATATTCTTTTGCAATGTTCTTTCATGTGATTGATTCTGTGGCTTAACTTTATCATTCCTTGAAGGACAAGAAGTTATTCCTCTTTAAAAATAGTTTCAAAATTTTCTTTAGCTCCAGATTTATGGCTGCCCTGATTGACAATCTTCCATTTTTCAATCTCCTGATAATGACCAAGTTTCTGTTGTCTTATTTTGGATCCTTCCTTCCTCTTCACTGAACACTTTATTGTCAGTTGACTATGATAATCACACAATCCATGCAAGTCATGGAAAACTCTTCTCCTTGATCTCCATACTGATTGAGCATCTTAGCCTTAAAAAGAAAACAAAACAAAAATACCTACCACACTAATTATTAGTATTTACACCTCTCCTCCTGTATACTTTCCTTTACTTTTTATTATCTTTCAATACCGACTGCTACAACCAACTTCCTTTCCTTTGTCACAACTTGATAAAGTCTATACTCCCTTTCTCCTTTGAGACTAGTCCTTCAATATATTCCACCAATTTCTATGTCTTATTTACCAATTTACTCTTTTATTTACTTCTTCTAACTTACCTTGCTTGATGTTTTCTCATTTTCTTTCTTTGAGTGTTTTTTCTTGATTATTTTCTTCAGTTTCTTATTCCTTAATCTTTTTTAACTCTGTTCCTCTTTCAATCTTCTTCCCAGGAGCCAAATATAAGGAATAGAATCTAAACCTGAACATTTTTCTCCTTGAAATTTCTTCATGTCTCCTAAATTTTCCTTGAACAATTCCAATCTTTGGCCTTCCTGACGAGTTCAAAGTTTCTTGAGTTCTCTTTAGGATTTTACTTTGCCTTTACTTCATCCTTCTCCTTTAACTTTTTCTTACCAAAACTTGAAGTAGAAACTGTACTTGGAGATGATTTTCTTTCTAATTTTACTTAATATATCCTAAATTTCTCTTTCCCAATTTCAATCTTTGACCAGACCACTCACATACCTAATCTTCTTATTATTCAGCTTATTTTGTTTCTCTCTTCTCCTACAATCGTCTTCCACAGAAGTCAGTACTAGTCTAGCACTGGCTCCCAAAATGTAGTATCTTCATACTACATGCAATGCATCATTGCAATAGGATTTTTAGTAAAGAGTATTTCTACTTTTGTGGAAAAGGAGACTTCTTGGGGAGAAGCCAAGATTGCAGAGTAGAAGAAGTACTTAGCTGACCTATTGCAACCTTCCTCACCAAGCAACTTTAAAACAACACCCCAAATCTAAGTTTGGAGTGGCAGAGCCAAGAAAAGGTCATGATGAAACATTATTCCAGCCCAATGCAACTTAGGAGGTTGGAAGGAGAGATTTGTGACACGGGGGTGGGGTGGCTGGCCTGGAGCCCATGTAGATGCAACACCAATGGTGGAACTAGGTGGTGGCAACAGAAGCAGCAGCAGCCCTGGGAATTCTCAAGCCAGTGGCAGTGAGGGCACCTAGCAGCTATTCAGAATGGGATTACAGGTGACCTTTGTGTTTGCACAGAGTACAGAAAATGTTGCTATTTGGCAACTCCAGAGCCCAGCCCAAGAGAGTAGTGACCACATGTCTCCCCAAATCACACCACCTTGGAAGCACTGAAAACTTCCAAACTGCCTCCCTCATGAACTAACTTTGAAAACAACAGTGTGAAAAAGTCTGAAGTTTGGGATAGTGCCCCTTGCCGCAGCAGACATACTCCAACTTTAACATAAATTCAAAGTCAAGAAAATGGGTGGGGAAATGAGCAAACAACAACAAAAAATAAACCTGATTATAAAAAAAAACTAATATGGTGATAGGGAGGGTCAAGACACACTCAAAAAACATTGAAGTCAATATAGCTACATGCAGTCTCAAAGGGAAAAATGTCAAGTGGATACAAGCCCGATAAGAATTCCTGGAAGAGCTAAAAATGATTTCTGAAATCAAATAAGAGTAGTAGAGTAAAAATTAGGTAAAGAAGTGAGAGTGAGGGAAGAAGATTATGAAAAGGACAATTAATAGCTTAGTAAAAGAGGCACACAAAATACTGAAGAAAATAATGTCTTAAAGAACAGAATTGGCTGAATAGAAAAAGATGTACAAAACTTGATGAAAATAACTCTTTAAAAAGCAGAATTGGCAAATGGACAAAGAAATACAAAAGCTCAGTGAAGAAAATAATTCCTTAAGAATTAGAATTGGGCTAGCAGAAGCGAATGATTCCATGAGACATCAAGAAAGAAGAAAGCAAAGTCAAAAGATTGAAAAAATAGAAGAAAATGGGACATATCTCTTTTTGGACAACCTGAAACCCAAAATCAAAAGAAAGAATCTAGATATCATATTTCAAGAAATTATTAAGGAAAGCTGTTCTACTGGGCTGATCTTTTCACATGTATAATTGATACCATATTGCTTGCCTTCTCAAAAGGTGGGAGCAGGACAGGAAGCAAGGAAAATATTTGAAACTCAAAATGTAAAAAAAAAATGAGTTAAACATTTTTTAATTAATTGCGGAGTATTTAATGAAATTAAAATTTTTTTACAGGAAAGACATATTATTAGGCCATGGATTATGTTCTTCTCTCTCTCCATATCTGAGAATATCTGAGAATATGAAGAGAATTGGAAAGGACTTTAAAGGTCATCTAGCCTAACCTCCTCATTTGTAAAATGAGGAGATGGAAGCTTAGAGATGTTAAGTGACTTAGCTAAGGTCACACAGCTAGTAAGAGTCTTCCTAACTCCAAATTCAGAACTCTATTCACTATATATTACTTTAATTTATCTATACATATCCAAAGGCAATGATCACTATTCATAGACACTCCTAGTTCAAAGAGAACTCAGGTAAACTTGTAACATTTCCAAGAAGTGGCCATTCAACCTCTGCTTGAAGACCTCTAGTGAGGAAGCACCTACTGCCTCCTATGGTAGTCCATTCTATTTTAGAGCAGTTCAGCTCTAATTTACTTTGCTACAATCACTCAATTAACATGTATATGTCCAGTATTATACTGAGAGGAGATAAAAATAAAATAAATTAAATAATCCCTACTACTTGCAAGGATCCTACTTACTAACAATTATCCAAATAAAAATAACAGCTGACATTTGACTACTACTTGAAAGTTTTCAAAGTATTTTACAACTTTATCTCATTTGATTCTCACAACTCTCTCTACTATATTCTACAAATACTTTTATCCCAATCGTATGGCTTAGGAAACATGTTTCAGAGATATTTAATGATTTGCCCATGAAGATATAGCTAGTAGATATTAGAGATAGAATTCTAACTGATGTCTTTATCGAGTTCAAGTACAACATCCTCCCATCTACTCTATCACATTACTTGTAAGTCTAGTGAATGAGAGAAATAGTCACTTTCTATGTGATTGGTCTTAAAACTCCAAACCTCTAAAGTGTTGAGGTATCAGAAAGGATATAGTTTCTTGTAAAAGCTGAATATACTATACATCTCTTTATAAACAATTGGGGTTAATTAGATGAAGTCTTCAGACATCCCTCAACATTGTCCACTTTTCTTTTACCAAATAACAAGTCATATTAATACAGTGCTTTAAGGCTTACAAAGTGTTTTAAAACAACCCAGGAAAATGCATCTTATAGATGAGGCTTAGAAAGGTTAAATAGTAGCTAAGAAACAACACAGATTTCAAAGTTTGATTTCAACAAATTCTCCCTATGATGGGGAAGTGATTTCTGATTAGTAATAAAAACTTCAGTGTAGATTTGTTTAATATGTTACCCCTCTTGAAAGTATTTGCATTTTATGAAAGGACTAAAGGGAGCAAAATCCAAAGGAATGGATCTCTAATGGTGCCATTTTAGATTCTATGACATCTAGGAGGGAGGAAAAGAGATCTTACTGTATGTTTTCAAACAACATCATATAGGTAACTTCTTACTCTGTGGGATCAACAAACAAGATTCTCAATGGTTGCGCTATCAAACAAATTAGTTTTCTTGAAACCAGAGCAGGAAAACAGCATTTTAGTATGTTCCAATTGCTCAGAAGGAAACACAGAACATCACTTTCTAGCGAACATGTTATTCAGTGCCTGCATGCTGTTGCTTCCACCCATGTTACTTCCACCACATAACTAGCTGAGATAAAACTTCTTTTCCCCTTACCATGTCTACTTCTGAATGCAATGAGTCAATCATTGTATTGTTCAGTATATCAAAGCATTAGTTTTCTAAATAGTTAAGTTACTGGTCTGAAAGAATTAAATTGGTTTCCAAAGGTGCATTATTTTATGATAAGGAGTGTTTTGGCCATAGAGAGGATCTAGTTTGTTCTCTCTCATTTTCAAAATTATCCCCAAAGGACAAAAGTTGTATGTTTCCATAAAGCATATGCTGTAACCATCTGAAATTATATATCTC
Source organism: Bettongia penicillata ogilbyi (assembly GCA_023548195.1). Taxonomy (NCBI): domain Eukaryota; kingdom Metazoa; phylum Chordata; class Mammalia; order Diprotodontia; family Potoroidae; genus Bettongia; species Bettongia penicillata. Next base: position 11,505,783 of record JAJHZJ010000266.1, on the reverse strand, counting down.
ATGAGAGGTCAGCAAACTACTGTACTATAGCTTACTGAACCCTGGCCTGACCCCTAAAAGATCTACTTCAAAATGCACATTGAAAGCAGATAAATTAGGGAAGTTAGGTGGTACAATGGATAGAGCACTAGCCCTGTAGTCAGGAATACCTGAGTTCAAATCTAGCCTCAGATGCTGTGTGACCAGGGTCAAGTCATCTAATCCTGACTGTCCCCTCTTCCCTCTTCCAAAAAAAGCAGATAAACTAAAGCTGTTCAAGAGACAAAGTACATTCTGGCACTAGAAAACATTTATAGGAAATACACATCTACAATTAATTGAAATTAATAGTAGGTTTATCAGTAGTAGTTGTGAAATCTGCCTTGTTTTTTTGAGACAGAAGGAGAATCCAAGTAAAACATTTAGACTAGGTGACTTAATCTGAACCTGAAATAACATTTTTATCTAGTGAAGTAAGTGGATGACCAATTGTATATATTTCTGAAAATGAGGTTTAAACAGTAATATAATTCAATATAGTGAAGTGATCACTCTTACTTACATTATCATTTTATTCTTAGAATATCCTGAAATTAGAAATAGATATTTGAAAATGTTCTATTGCTGTTTGATAAACCCAAAGAATCCAGATTCTGGGATAATAACTCACTATTTGACAAAATCTGCTGGGAAAATTGGAAAATAGTATGTCAGAAACTGGGCATAGACCAACATCTTACACTGTCTACCACAATAAAGTCCAAATGGGTACATGATTTAGATATGCAGTCTGATACTATAAGCAAATTAGGAGAGCAAGGAACAGTTTACCCATAAGATTTATGGAGAATGGAAGAATTTATGATTAAACAAGAGATAGAGAACATTACGAAATGCAAAATGGATAATTTTGATTACATCAAATTGAAAAGTTTTTGCACAAAGTCAATGCAACCAAGATTAGGAGGGAAGCAAAAGACTACGAAAGAATTTTTACAACTAGTGTGTCTGATAAAGACATAATTTCTAAAATATATAGAGAACTGAGTCAAATATATAAGAATACAAGTCAATTCAAAGATCATTTAGTTGAACCCCTGCCTCTGTGAAGAAATGCATTCTTCCTTTTGTACATCTCCGACAAGTAATCATCCAAATTCTGAATGAATACTCTCATTGATAAGAAAATTGTTGCCCCATAGGTTAGTTCATTTTTTTGCTTAATTAATATAACTTTTTTTAAAAAAAGTTTTTTCTTAATTGAACCATAAGCCATTAATCTCTAAATTGTACTTACTGGATCTGGTTCTATTATTCTGAGATATTAGAAAAAGTCTAATCTTTCTTCCAAATACCAGCCCTTTAAACATTTGAAGACAGCATATTTCTTCCATTTAGGTTACATCTTCAGTTCCTTCTACCATTCCTTATGTAGAGGATGTGTTTGCAGACTCTTTGCCACAAGAGAGCCTTACTCCATGGCAGAAATTCTCTGAATTGTATTTCCTAGAAGGCTGTACACAAGCCCATAGCATGGCGACATCATCTGTGCAGACAATGATGGAAAAGGCTCCTAAGTTAGACCATGTGACTTTGAGGATCAGGATAGGCTCTTGACACTTTTATGAGAAGACTTAAATGAATATCTTTCTGTTAAGCAGCTGGGATTGATAACTTTTCATCACAGTAAAACCTAAAAGGATACTTTTTCTACCCTAGTGATCAAGAAAAATACCCTTTTGGCTCAGACTGAAAATCAATCTTACAAAATAATAGTTTGTAAGACAACTCAACCATATACTTGATAGATGTTGTCTTTCTTTTCATTTATTTATTCAAATACTTCTTGAGATCTTACTATGTGCAATAAATGAATAAGCAAATGTTAATCACTTTCTGTATAGTAGGTGCTGTGGCTATGAATGAAAAAGAAAAACAAGTTAATCCTTGCTCTCAAAGAGCTAACATTCTGTGGGAATGATACAATATATTCCCAGAGAAGGAAATACAGGACAAATATAAAATAACTACACAGTGATAGAGGTGGGTATAATGGAATAACAGTTGTGAGGATCAGGAACAATGGCTTGTTGAAGGAGTCTAGAAAAGAGCAAAAAGTCCCAAGGTGCAGAGGTGAAGAGAGAGAGCATCCCAGGCATCAGGGACAACCTGAGCAAAGGCACAGAGGTGGGTGATATCATGTCAAGTATAGGGAACAGCAAGCAGGCCTGTTTGATTGAAGCATAGACTACATGATGGAAGTAAAGTGTAATAAATCTGGAAAAGCAGAGTGGGGACAGATTATAAAGGGCTCATGATACCAGAGTTTGTCCACTGAAGTTTCTTAAACAGAGAATGATATGGTTAGTCAGTCAATAAACATATATTAAGTGCCTATGAGCCATGTACTGTGCTAAGTGCTGAGGATACAAATATGAAAAAGAAATATAGCCCCTACTATCAAGGAGCTTACAATTAAGACAATTTAGCAAAGGAAGCTAAAAATGAGGATGGGGAGAGATAGTAACTAGCACAGGGGCAAGATGCAGCTGGGCAGGAAATGGGAAATGGTGGACTTGGGCACCTTCCTTAAATGGAGGTCTTGGTAGGTCTCTACTCAGCTTTCCAATCAAGAGTCTCCAGGGTCAGAAGATACTTATGATATGCAAGACCAGGGCATATGTGATCTTGCAGGACGAAGTTTCCATGAGCACAGAGAAGTCCAGAGGAGTGCAGCTGGGTGGGAAACAAAAAGAGGGCTGACCTGGGTGTTCTTCTTAATTGGAGGTTTTTGGTTTGATCTGTGCTTTAGAAATACCACTTTGATAGTGGTGTAGAGGATCAAATAGAGATGAGAGACTGGATGTGTGAGACCCATTAGGAAGCATGGGGTTGCACTAAAGTAATATATATGAAATTATATAAAGTAATATATATTAAATTATATAAAGTTTATATATATATAAAATAAAAAATAAGTATGATCTTATTATGGAATGTTTATATTATGGAATATTTGAGGACCACAAAGTGGGGATGGATGGTTATTCAACTTTTCCTCTTAGAGATTATATATTTCAGTAGAAACTTATTTGAGTTTTCCTTCCTTTTCCCTTTTGATAATACTGACTCACCTGGTACTGGTTCAGGTCTAGTTAATTGCAACCTTGACTGTCTGCACAATGTGCTCCCATCATTGCTCACAGTTAGTGGTCTGAATGATGAATAGTTGGGGTGTACAGGACAACTGTCACTAAAGCCCCATGGGCTGCGATTGGGGAAAAGAGATGGTGGGATTTCTTTTTCTCTGTAAAAGAAAAATGAAAGTCAAAATTATGTTTCTGTAAGAAATAACTAAAGAGTAGGTAGATAGAAACTATACAAATTTGTTAGGATTGTGATAACTAAAATTGAATTTCAGATCCAAAGAAAATGGTCCTGTCTCTAAGATCCATTTATCAATAGGAATTAAAGAGGCATACCTGATGTGAATGTTATTTTTAGATATAAAAACAAAATCTGTGTTAAAATAAGAATCTCCTAGCAAACTCATTTCAGCAGTTTCTTTCCTCTACCTACTCAATTATAGTATGAGTTTAAGTACTCAATGTAAGGCCTGACATGGGTACTCAAGAGATGCGAGTTAAAGAGATGCGAGTTAAATGTTTCACCTCTTTACAACTTCAGTACCTCACCTCTTTCTTGTTCAGTCCTTTAACCAGTTTGATTCTTCATGACCTGAGGGCCCATAGCATGCCAATACTGTCCATGGTTTTTTTTTTTTCTTAGCAATGATATTGGAGTCCTTTGCTAGTTACTTCTCCAGTAGATTAAGGCAAACACAGGTTAAGTGACTTGCCCAAGTGTCTAAGACCAGATTTGAATTTAGGTCATTCCTAACTTTAGGTCCAGAGCTCTATCCACTAAGCCACCTAGGTATCTCCATGGCAAACAGAGATCAAATGACTTGCCTAGGTATCTCCATGGCAAACAGAGATCAAATGACTTGCCTTGGATCACACAGCTAAGTAAGTGTCCAAGGACAGATTTGAACTCAGGTTTTTCTGACTTGAGGCCCAGTGCTCTATCCACCAAGTCTCTAGCTGCCTCTGTGGAGGTGTTAATGAGCAATGAAATGGCCAAAAAATTTGGGTATGGTGTATGATATATGCCATTTGATATCACCTCTCTCTACATTTGTGCCTATTGATGGAAACTTTGTCATATTTTGATGCTTGCAACATGTAGCAATGTAAACATCTATTAATATAATAAAAGCTGTTACCTGGATTAATAATAGTAACACATTTATATAGCACTTTACAACATGGATTCTTTGGCAATAGTTCATGTTATTTCTTATCTTACCTCTTCTGGTCTATTTCTCCATCTGGTACCGTCTTGTCACCTGATCCTTGGGAAGTACTTAGTTAACTACCATACTGAACTAGATAAGTATGAGTATATACCTCTTAAGAAAAACTCGAACTTGCTCCTCCTGTATTGTTGTGGTTTGTTGATCTCGTTTTGCTTTGATTACTATAGATGGTGCTTCCCGATTCATTTGTACTTTAGAAGAAATTGCCAGTGGGCTTCTGGCATATTTTTTGTCAGTGTCAAATCCCTCCCACGCTTGTTTCCAATGGATAGGAGTATACCAAGCAATGGCCTAAAGAGAGCAGTCCATTACTGTAATATATTATTCAAGAGCATTATTCTTTTAATTTCTTAGGCCAATTACAATAAAATGTACTGAAGAGATGATCAAAACTGTATTATCTATCATTAAATCTAATTTTAAAGTTTGAAAGAAGGTATATATTGCTCAGCAATATAAGTTTAGGATGGAAATGGGAAGATAGAACCAATGAAACTCTGTATCAATGACTGTTAGGTCAAAGGAGGTATATAACATGAAGGGGAAGTGAAAGGAGAAATACTTTTTAATATTGCTTTTCATACGTATACATTTTTAATTCCAGAAAATTCTGCTTCCATGGCACCTAGGTATTTTATGATGCCAAGTTAAATGTGTTATAGTGAAGAAGAAAGCCACCAGAGACAGTTTCATAGAGGACACCATCTTCAAATGCTTTGTGGGACCCAAAAATGCCTTGTATTTCTGCAATCCTTTGGATTATCTCCATTTGCTTCCTGGTTATAAGTGAATAGGAGGAGGTGGAAGGAGATGCTAAAGTGTTAATAAAGCAGTGGTGGTTGCTGGGAGGCTAAGAGGGAGTGAATGTTATAAAGCTCACATACTCAACTACAATAGTGGTAGGAAGTTTCAGTTTCCTAAACATTCTACATATTTATTAGAATGATAAATTAAGGTAAAGCCTAACTAGGCACTAATAATTATATCTTTCTTTATAGGAAGTATTAATATCAACTTGTACACCTAAAATAGAAAGATACTAAATAATAACTTCTCATTTGCACTTTTCAATTTTATAAAAACATAGACTTGGACTTAAGCTGTAGCAATGTAAAAACTGTTACCGAGATTAATAATGGTAATTCACATTTACATAGCACTCCAAAGTTTCCTCACAATGACCCTGTGAAATAGGCATTGGTTGTATTATTATTTCCATTCTAGGGTGTACCAGGTGTTAAGGGAAGACTAGGACCTCTGATGTGAGGACTGTCAAACCCTTTGCTGGGCCACTTTCCACTTCTTGAGTCCACTTGCCACCCAACTCTCACCTGCGGTTCTAAGAAGCTATAGCACATGCAGCGGTCACACCCTGCTAAAACCATTTTGGCAGACAGGCTAAGCAAAGTTGAGGGTAATTGATGGACCTCAAACCTGTTGCTAAGTTAGGAGGATGTCAACCTCAAGCATGTGAAGACTTTATTTGTGGAATGGAAGAATGAGAACAATCTATTCCAATGGGCCATAAAGGTGCTGTGGAGAGCTTAGAACTTCATCAGTAATGCCAAGGTCATCCATGTATCCTCAGCCATCACCAGTAATCTTGCTTTGTCTTGCCATTAGAGTCCAATGACTCTGGGACACAGTGAGGCTGATGACATTGCACGACTCTACCTCACTTAAATTCACTTAATGTGTGAGTCAAAAGACATCACCCACATTTTTGTACTATTTTAGACTACCTCGAAGTCCTGTAGGGCAGACAAGTAATGAAGCAACAGATGTGGATAGACTAGGAGCTGTCATCACGACTCTGCACACAGGCAGCCCAGAACACAGGGCATTCCTCTCACTAGACTGAAATAGCAGTGGGATTTGGCAGCCCCTAGGTGTCTGAGTAGCCTTTTTAAGGGCTTGCTTACCTCCTGATGTAAGGAAGGGACTAGAAAAAGTATCCTAAAAATTATCTGCTTCACCTAACCTAACCCTGGTATGCTTATTTCAGCAGACAAGGATCCTACCCTGTGGCTGAAACACAAAAAAAGTACAAAATCTTTTGCAAAGATGATTCCACTCACCATTGATACATAGAATGTGTGCATGCTTATGGATAACACAAAATCCAGTAGACCTGAAAGATGAATAGCTCTTGTTGTAAGAACTCAGCAGGTATCACAATCAAATAGCAGACCTGAATGAAAAAGGCTGGCAAATGAAGGCCAGTTTACCCAAGTCAAAGTTGGATACACACTTTTCTGGAGTTGTCATCATGACAAGGAGTGCCGTGAAGCTGGTATTGGTTTCACAATCAAATCTAATCTAGTCAACAAGTTTGTATGCCTCCCAAAGGAGAAAATGAAAGGTTCATGATAATGTCCATTTGCAGGAAAGTGCAATACGACCATCATCTATGCCTATGCTCCCACCATGATGAACCCTGATGAGGTCAAAGAAAAATTTGATGAAGTGATGGAGACTCTCTCATCAGTGATGTGCTGAAAGAGGACAAGCTTGCAATTCTCATTGATTTTAATGCTAGAGCAGGCACAGACTATCAGATATGGGAGGAATGGAATTAGAAAAAGCAACAGCATTTGTCACTTACACTGAAGACTTGTGTGTCTCATGACATTTTCATCACCAACACTGTCTTCCATTTACCTAAATGCAATAAAACCTCAAGGATGCAGCCTTGCAGCAAACACTAGCATTTAATAGATGTCATTGTAAGAAGTTGGATTGGATGTGAGAGTGATAAAGGTGATGGAGCAGAGTACTGGACAGATCATAGACTTATCATCTCCAAGATAAACATTTGCCCTCAACAAAAGTGGCAGCCCCAAGGCAAGATGACTACCAGAATACTTAATGTCAACAGATTAGAATGCTTCTCCATACATGAACACGTTGCTAACTTGGAGGGAAAGCGAAGCCAACATATGGTTAGCAATAGTGAAGCATTAAAGGAGTGGGCAGCTTTCAGAGATTTGGCGTACAGCATCACATTTACTCATCTGGGCCAGATTACTAGTGGACATAAGGATTGGTTTGATGAAAATGATGGGGAAATTCAGAAGTTACTAAATGAAAAACAAGAGCTCTACAAAGTCTGACAGAGGGTATGTTCTTCTGTCTCTAAAGAAGGCAGCATTTATTTAATTCCCAAAAGATGAAAGTGCAAGCAAAGCTTAGAGAGATGCAGGATGCTTGGCTCAGTAAGAAGGCAGATGAAATTCAGTTTTACTCTGATAGAAACCATCCAAAGAACTTTTAGAATGCCCTGAAGGCTCACAGGTTGTTGTTGTTTCTCCCTCATTCTCAAAGAGGACTATGACGTCAAGAAGATGATGCCATGACTTGCAAGTGAACTGGATTAAAGTAGGGGAGGGCTATGTAAGGTCACCAGCCTAACTTTCTCCTTGGGAGTCATCCGAGTCCAGTGGCAAGATATAGATCAGGACCACTGGAGTTGGCCCCTACCCTGAAGGCTACTTATAGGCCGAAGATGTATGGTGAATCTCAACTACTCAGCACTGATGAAGCCATATCAATTAGGGATAAAGACGTGTCCTGAAGACATGGACTCAACCCTTCCATAGTGTTCTCAACAGACCATCGCTGACCAATGTTGAAGCTACTGACTCTTTTCTCTCTCTGGTAGAACTTCCAACTGAAGAAGTTTTGAATGCAATTAGGTTTCTTTGGTGTGGCAAAACATGTCATTGATTCTATTTCAGCAGCAATTTACAAGGCTGGGGTCCACTGTTCATACAAAAGTCACCTGAAATATTCTGGGTTATATGGCAAGAGTTGGTTATCCCCCAGGAGTTCAAGGATGCCATCCATCTCTATGGAAAAAGAAATAGATTGTCCCGTGATAATCACAGTGGAGGAAGTCTCTCTCTTAGTCATTGCTGGCAAGATTCTTGCCAGAATCCTCCTTAATTGACTGATCCTGCACCTGGAAGAGGGTCATTTACCAAACAGTTGGCTTTAGAAAGGGCTGGGGAATGGTTGATGTAGTGTTTGCTGCCCAACAACTCCAGAAGAAATGCCAGGAGCAGAGCAGAGGTCTATACACAATGTTCATCAACATGACCAAAGTCTTTGATACTGTCAAGTTATGAAGGCTTGTGGAAGATCATGGCAAAATTTGGTTGCCCAGAAAAGTTCATTGTATGCCAGTTCCATGATGTCATGCTTGCACTGGTTCTGGATGATGGATGATGCTTTTGTGCTTTTCCTAGTCACCAATGGAGTGAAGTAGGACTGTGTACCTGCTCCCATGCTTCTGTGTCACTTGTACTTATTTTGGCCTGACAATTAACATCAAGAAAACAGAGGTTCTTCACCAGCCAGCACAGCACCATCTATAAGGGGAACCATCAATTACAGCAAATGGGGAAATTTTGAATGTTGTGGATAAGTTCACTTTCATTGGCAGTATAGTTTCCAGGGATGTACACATAGATGAAAAGGATGATGCACATGTTGCCCGAGTTAGTTAAGTATTTGGGAGGCTCGGAATAAAAGTGTGAGAGAGAAGCCTGCTTACCAAACTGAAGGTCTAAAGAGCCATTCTGCTGACCTCATTATTCTATGCCTGTGAAGACTGGACAGTATACTAGTGCCATGCTAGAAAACTAAATGTGCTTTCACTTGAATTTACTTGAATTGAATTGTCACCTGGCAAGATAAGGTTCTGGACACTGAGGCCCTTTCTCAAGCTGATCTGCCAGGCATTCAAACCCTACTGCAAAGAGCATAATTCTGATGGACTGGTCACATTGCTGAAATGCCAAACATATGTTTGCCTAAAAGACCATTTTACAGAGAACTCATACAAGGCAAGAGCTCACATGGAGGTGAGAAGTGATACAAAAACACTCTCAAGGTCAACCTGAAAAACTTTGAAATTTGCAAAGGACTGTCCAGAAAGGTGTGCCCACATCAAACAATGGGCTATGCTCTATGAGTGAAGTAGAACTGCAGTAGCTCAAAAGAAATATGAGATGCACAAATTTAGAGAAATCTCTATTCTCATATGGAATACTCCATGTTCATATGGAATATTTGTGCCTGACCTGTGGCAGAGCCAGCCTTCTGAGCTCACACTGGTCTGATCAGTCACAGTAAGACACACTGTACATTGACCCTGACATAGTGATATCCTTTTGGTCCTTTTCAAATTTGAAGGACAACAGCCATTCTCATTGTGGATATGAAGAAACTAAGCATGTTGGTAGGAAAAGAAAGCACACGTGATTTGCATAATGTCACACAATTAGGAAATATTACAGCTAAGATTTGAACCCATGCCTCTTACTTGAATAGAACTCTCTTGACTTTAAACAAATTAAATAAGCAAATACTACAACTGATTTTCAACTAAACATAGGGAAAGAAAAGGTGGAATAGCAAATTTAAATTTAATGGATTTGAGTGGGAAAATTCTATTATTTATGTATGACTGCAATTCTTAGGTGACCAAGTGTCCATTTTTTGGCCAGAAGTGCTAATCTAGTCAGTTCTGTCATGAAGATTATCTCTGAATCTCTCTCTCTAGGGATACACATGGAAAAGTGTTGGATTTGGAGTCAGAGGCATGGCTTTAAATCCTAAATGATCAAATTACTAGCTATGCCACTATGAGCAGGTTGTTTCCTCTTGGGACCTTTTTTCCTCATCTGTAAAAGGAGGTGGTTGCACTAGATGACTTCTACATCTAAGATTATAACTGTAGACCCCTTCAATTAAGGGAACATATATCATGTTTCTTTTTCTTCCCAAGGTCTAAGCTGGTGTTCTGAAAATAGAATTAGAAATCAAAGAGATAGGAGGGCACCAGGTTCAATTCCTTCAGTTATAGATGGGAAACTGAGGCTCAGGAAAGTGAAGTGTTTTGCCCAAGGTCACACACATAATCAGCATAGGAGGTAGGATTTGAAACCCAGACTGCACAAGCATTTTTCGGGTACAGCATAGGACTTTTGTGTATGTATTGAACTATATGGTCACTGAGATGCTTTCAAATTCTCTGATTTCTGTTGTTTAAATTCTGAGCTAGAGAGCAATCCAAAACATGTCTTCTAATCCTAGCACTGGCTCAATAAATGTCTGATGATGATAACAGAATAAGGTGAAAAAGCATCAGTGACTTCAATACCATTTCTAAAAGTTACCTATGTAGTAGCTAATGAGACTGATTTCTTGTAGACCAAACATTCTGTTGTTCAGTTGTTTTTCAGTCTTCTTGGCAAAGATACTGAAGTGGTTTGTCATTTCCTTTTCCAGTTCATTTTGTAGATGAAGAAACTGAGGCAAAGAGGGTAAAGTGACTTGCCCAGAGTTACACAGCTTGTAAGTGTCTAAGGCTGGATTTGAACTCAATAAGATGAACCTTCCTGACTTCAGTCCTGATACTCTTTCCACTGTGTCCAGACGAATCAAACTACTCTTTAGAGCCTGTGGAAGTAGTTAACCTATACAATGTAGTAATGGGGACAGTGGGAGTAGGGTCATGGCTAGTACCTGTTTGAAGGTTCATAAAATTTCTGAATCTTAGCAATCATTTAATATAACTTCTCATTTTACAGGTGAGTAAAAAAAAGGCCTGGAGATGCATGACTAGTTACTAGGAGAGAGGGGTTAGAAGTGAGCCCTCTTGACTCCCCTTCCAGTGTTAAGACTCTTAAATATTTTCCAATGTCAGTGAAAAGGCACTTTAGGGTTTTAAGTCATATTTTTGTTTTTTAAAAAGTGTGACTGACTTCTCTTTGCCAGACCAACGAGGGTACTTTTCAGGTCCCTAAAATGTGACTCATGGCAACTTATGTTTAACTATTAGCAGATTTTTGTTTATGTACTATGAGGTTTTCAAATTTTCTATTAGATATTTGTATAGCTTTCTTCTTCAAAAGAGCTTTGAGTTCATCAGTGGGAGCATGCATAACCCACACCAACATACATCATAACTTCTCTCTACATGGAAGATTGCATAGCTCACTGTGACCAAAATACAAAAATGTATCAGTAGGGCAGCTAGGTGGCATAGTGGATAGAGCACTGACCCTGGAGTCAGGAGGACTGAGTTCAAATCCAGCCTCTGATACTTGACGCTTACTAGCTGTGTGACCCTGGACAAGTCACTTAACCCTGGTTGCCTTGCCAAAAAAAAAAAAAAAAAAAAGAGTGTATCAGCAGTAGTCCCTCATCTGATTATAGAACTGTGTAACTTATACCCTAGAAAGAGTATTTAACAGGTCATAATGCAACCATTGAATGATATTTTAGTAAGCCTTTGCGATTACTAAGGGATAGTTCAATAACTTGTACCTTCCCAAACTTCTGGAAAATCGTAACCTGCTTCAAATACTAGTTCTCTAAATTGGAGATGATATTTCACTGTATTTAATATTTGTAGGATGGAATTTTAGGATGCCATTTCAGTCAAGTAACACAGTTTCTATCACTATACTTCCTAGAAGTTTTACCCTTTTCCTATGTTTCCTAATGTTATTGTGTTTCCTGATATAATTCTTAATGTTGTGAGTTTAATTTACTTTTCTATTGCACTTGAAGGTTTAGCATCTACTTTCTAAGTCACATTTGCATTTACTATAGCATTTTTAACAATGCTGCCATAAGACCCTCTGTCATAAAGGGTATTTTGTTTCTTCTAAACAGAGGAAGAAACTGAGATATTACCAAACAGAATTTTATAAAGACTCTCATGCTATTTTCATGGATAAAACAGATGTGGATTAAATAACCGTAGAGTTGTATGATTTTGGAACTGGATAAATAGCCACATCTCAAGAAGTAATCGTTTATGGTTTGATGCCTGGTCCTGCACTGTTTAAACACTTTTACCAATGGCCTGGATAAAGCCTAGCTAGCAGGCTAATCAAGTTTAAAGAATTACAGAATTTTACAGTTGGCTAGGATCTCAGTAGTCATCGAGTCCACCCCATAGCTGAAAAGAAATACCCCACTATAATGTCTGATCTGACAAGTGGTCATTCTGCTTTTTCTTGAAGACCTCTACTCAAGGGCACCTCCTACATCCCAATTACAACTAGCTACATTTTTTCTAATGTCAAGTCTAAATTTTCCTCTTGGCAGCTTCTTCCCATTGCATCTGTTTCGGACCTGAATTGCAAACGTATATATATATATATATATATATATATATACACACACATACACACACACACACATATATATGTATATGTATATATGTATATATATATGTCAATGTAATAATTGAATAGATTTTCTACTTGCTAGCCCCGTAAATACTTGATTTCAGCAATTCCTGTAATGCCAACTAAAACCTTCACATTTCCAAGGTTAAACATACCCAGATTTTCAAATGATTCTCATATGACTTGTAAACTCAAGGCCCTTTATTATTCCAATTACCCTCCAGCTTATCAATGTTCTGCTTAAACTGCTGTGCCCAGAAATGAACACAACAGTCCACATGTGATCTGACTGCAGCAGAATCCTGTGGAACAATCACTTCCTTATTCCCAGAAGATCTACTTCTCTTAGAGCAGTTTATGATCACATTAGCTTTCTTTTTTTTCCCTTTCATTTCAGTTTATTTACATCAAACTTTAAACTTTCTATCCACAAAAAAACCCGGATTTTTTTTTCACACAATTCCTATCTGATTATGCCTCCTCCATTTTGCACTTGTGGTCAATTTACTAAAAACAAATGTAAAACTTTTATCCCTATTATATTTTACTTAATTTACTAGCTTCAGTCTAATGTTCTATTCTGTCAGCATATTATAAATACTGATTTCATTATCTAGTTTCTGAGCTATCCTTCCTAGCCTTGTGTCATCTGAAAATGTGATAAGCAAGACTTCTATGTGTTTTAAATGAAGTTGCTGCTAAAAATGGTAAACAGCACAAGGCCAATTGCAGATCCCTAGGGCACTGTAGTGGAGAGCAATTGCCAGACTGACAATGACTGCCCTTCCAGTCTAGTCATTCAACCGATGTGGAATTTATACAATTATACTATTAACTTTGCAAATGATACAACGTTAGGAAGGTTAGCTAACCCACTGGATGATGAAATCAAGATTTGACAAAAATTTTGACAGGCCAGAATGTTGGCCCAAATCTGGTAAGATGGAATTCAACATTTTGAACACAAACACTTGGTTCAAATGATCGATATTGCAAGTATGAGATCAGGGGTATGTAAACTAGCCATAGGGTTGTAGGGTGTGTTCAGGGAGGACCAGTACCTTGGTGTAATGGCTGCCAAGCCCTTTTGGGGGCTCTTTCCACCTTTGGTGTTCACCTCTTCCACCGAATTCTCACCTGTGGCTCTAAGAAGCTGCAGTATGTGCAGTGGACACACTCTGGTAAACCATTTTGGCAGCTGAGCCAAATCAGGGTGAGGGTAACCAAGGGTCTCAAACCCATTGGTGAGTTGCAGGGGGTGGGGGTCTACACCAAGCACATGAAGACTTTCTCTGGTGAAATGGGTGGATGAGAAAAATCTGTTCCAACAGCCATGAAGTTAGCTGAAGAAGGTGACATGGAGTGCTTAGAGCTTGGTTAGACATGGAAGATGCCAAGGTCATCCACTGTACCCTGAGCCATCGCCAGCCATCTTGACTCTGTCCTGCCACTGGACTATGATGGCTCTGGAGAACAGAATGAGGCTGATGACTTCATGCAACTCTGCCTCACTTAAATCCAATTTACACACGAATCAAAAGACATCACCCATAGCATTTTACTATTATGCCTCAAAGTCCTGCAGTGACAGGCAAGTAATGAAACAGCAGGTGTGGATACACTGGGACCTGTAGTCACAACCCTGCACATAGGCAGCCCAGGCCATAGGATCTTTTCTCACTGGAAGCAGCAGTGGGACTTAGCAGCACCCTGGGTGTCTGAGAAGCCTTTTAAGGATCACACTGCACACCTCTTGGTGTGAGGAAGGGGCTAGAAAAGGTGCAAACATTGTGTGCTTACCCCACCCTGGCCTGATTACTGCAGCAGGTGGGGAATCCCAATATGCATTCAAAACACACAAAAAATGTACAAAATGTACAAAAACATCTGCAAAAATGATTCCACTCATCATCAGCACATGGAACATACGCATACTTATAGACAACACAAAACCAGTAGACCTGAAAGACAAACTGCTCTTGTTGCAAGAGAACTCAACTGGTATCGCATCCAAATAGCAGCCCTGAGTGAAACAAGGTTGGCAAATGAAAGCCTGCTTACTGAAGTTGGAGCTGGACACACATTTTTCTGAAGTGGGCACAGTGAAGGGGAGTGTCATGAAGCTGGCATGGGTTTTACAATCAAAACTAATCAGGAAGCTGGTATGCCTGCCAAAAGGAGTGAATGACAGCCTCATAACAATGCGATTGCCACTTGCAGGAAAACGCCATGCCACCACCATCAGTGCCTATGCTCCCACCATGACAAGCCCTGATGAGGTCAAAGAAAAATTTTATGAAGACCTTTATCGTCAATGTGCCAAAAGAGGATAAGCTTATAATTCTAGGTGACTTTGATGCTAGAATAGGCTCAGACTACCAGACTTGGCAGGGAGTCATAGGGAGGAATGGAGTTGGAAAGAGCAACAGCTGTGGTCATTTGCTGCTAAAGACTTGTGCATTGCATGACCTTCTTATCACCAACACTGTTTTCCATTTACCTAAATGCTATAAAACTTCATGGATGCACCCTTGCAGCAAACATTGGCATCTAATAGAGTATGTGATTGTAAGGAGAAGAGACAGACAACATGTGAGAGTGACAAAAACAATGTGTGGTGCAGAGTGCTTGACTGATTATAGACTTATCCTTTCAAAGCTAAATATTCACATTCATCAAAAATACCACCCCCCAAGGCAAAATGACTACCAGAAGAATCAATGTCAACAAATTTGACCACTTCTCTGAGTGTGAACACTTTGTTGTTAACTTGGAGGGAAAGTTGAGCCAACACACAATTGGCAACAGAGGAGCAGAAAAGGAGTGGGCAACTCTCAGAGATTTGGTGTACAGCATTGCATTTGCTCATCTGGGTCAGAATACTCGCAAACACCAGAACTGGTTTGATGAAAATGATGGGGAAATTCAGATGCTGCTAAATGAAAAATGAGAACTCCACAGGATATACTGGCAGGATAGTTTGTCTACCTCTAAGAAGGCAGCATTTAATTCCATCAAAAGCAAAGTTCAAGCAAAGCTTAGAGAGATGCAGGATTCCTGGCTCAGTAAGAAGGCAGATGAAATTCAGTTTTATGCTGATAGTAACAATCCAAAGCACTTTTATGATTCCCTAAAAGTTATTTATGAACCAAAAATCTATGGTGCATCACAACTACTCAGTGCTGATGGAGCCATATTGATTAGTGATAAGGACATGATCCTAGAGAGATGGACCAAACACTTCCATAGTGCTCTCAACAGACCATCACCAATGCTGAGGTCACTGACTGTTTACCTCAGGTTGGAGTCAATCCCTCCATAGCTGAACTTCCAACTGAAGAAGAGGTTTTGAGGGCCATTAGATGCTTTCATGTGGCAAAGTACTTGGTGCTGCCTCTTTTTCAGCTGAGATTTACAAGGTAAGGGGACCAGTGCTCACATAAAAGTTGACTGAAATGTTCCAGGTTATATGGCAAGAGGAGGTTATCCCTCAGGAGTTCAAGGATGCCTCCATTGTCCATTTCTATAAAGGTAAAGGGAATAGATTTCCTGTGACAATCACGGGGGGGCGCCTCTCTCTTAGTCATTGCTGGCAAAATTCTTGCCAAAGTCTTCCTTAATAGGCTGATCCTTCTCCTGGAAGATGGTCATATACCTGAGAGCCAGTGTGGCTTCAGAAAGGGCTGAGGAACAGTTGATATGCTGTTTGCTTCCCAACAACTCCAGGAGAAATGCGAGGAGCAGAACAGAGGTCTGTATATAACATTTGTAGATCTGACCAAGGTCTTTGACGCTGTTAGTCGTGAGGGCTTATGGAAAATTATGTCAAAGTTTGGCTGCCTGGAGAAGTTCATCAGTATTGTATGTCAATTTCATGATGGCATGTCTGCCCAGGTTTTGGATAGTGGACAATGTTCTCATGTCTCCCCAGTCACTAATGGAGTGAAACAGGGCTGTGTGCTTGCTCCCGTGCTTTTTAGCATGATGCTTTCAGTCATGTTGTCAAATGCTTTCAATGAGGATGAACATGGCATCAAGGTCAACTATCATACCAATGATAAGTTCTTCAATTTGAAAAGGCTACAAGCCAAGACCAAAGTGGAAGGAGTGTTGGTGCATGATTTTCTGTTTGCAGATGACTGTGCACTCAATGCAGCCTCTGAAGCTGAGATGCAACAAAGTGTGAATCAATTTTCTGCTGCCTGTGATAATTTTGGCCTAATAATTAACACCAAGAAAACACAGGTTCTCCTTCAGCCACCACCACCCTATCCATATGTGTAACCATCAATTACTACAAATGGAGAAGCTCTGAATGCTGTGGATAAGTTCACTTACCTTGGTAGTATACTTTGCAGAGATGTACACATTGACAATGAGGTTAATGCATGTGTTGCCAGAGTTAGCTCAGTATTTGGGAGGCTCCAAAGAAGAGTTTGGGAGAGAAGAGGTGTTAGACTGACTACCAAACTGAAGGTCTACAGAGCCATTGTGCTGATCTCATCGTTGCATGCCTGTGAAACATGGGCAGTCTACTAGTGCCCATGCCAAGAAACTGAATTGCTTCCATTTGAACTGTCTTAGGAAGATTCTGAGGATCACCTGGTGGATAAGGTACCAGACACTGAAGTCCTTGTTTGAGCTGAACTGCCAAGCATTCAAACTATGCTTCAGAGAGCGCAACTCCAATGGGCTGGCCACCTTGTTCAAATGCAAAACATATGCCTACCAAAAAGACTTTTATGGAGAACTCACATGGGGCAGGTGATCACATGGGAGGTCAGAAGAAGTGATACAAGGACACTCTCAAGGTCTCTCTCAAGAGCTTTGGATTTGACTTGCAACATGAGAGACACTGGCACAGGACTGCTCAGCATGGTGTGCCCACATCAGAGAAGGTGCTATGCTCTTTGAGCAAAGCAGAATTGAGACAGCATAAAGTAAACAGAGGAAGTGCAAATTTGGAGTATCCACTCCGAAAATTCATATCTGTGCCCAACCTGTGGTAGAGCATTCTGAGCTCATATTGGTCTGATCAGACACACTGAAATTTCACTTTATCATGGTGATGTCATTTTGGTCCTCTTCAAAAATGAAGGACAGCAACCAACCAAACTAGTCATAAGTCTATCTGATAAAGGTCTGGGGTTTTAGTGGAGAGTAAATTCAATATGAGTCAACAGTATAATAGGGTAGCCAAAAAACTAATTCAATCTTAACACTTAAAAATCTTAGCTCTAAATTCTATGGTTGTGATTGAGATGACTTCTAGGCTTCCTCCCCTTTGCCTCCCACCCCCAACTGAATTTCTATGGTGCTGTGATTCCTTTGTGGATGTAAAAGGACCATAACAATTTTTTGCACTTTGCTTCATCTTTATCACTTCTTAGATAACTTTCTACCCAAATTTGGGTAAATAAGAATACACAGGAAATAGCTGACTCTCTCTGAGGATAAGTATTAAAATATGGCTCAAGGATACACACACACACACAGACACACAGACACACAGACACACACACACACACACATATATATATATATATATATATATATATATATATATATATATATATATATATATATATATATATATATATATATATATATATATATATATATATATATATATATATATATATATATATAAAATCTATGTATAGAATATATAGTTTGTACCAGAAGCATCAGTACTAGTAACTGAGACCTCTTCCAAGAGGAGCTCTGATCTGGGCCTCTCCATCTCTGAAAAAGTAACATAGTCTCTGTGCCAACATCTGTAAAAGAAAAATCTAGAATCTCTAAGTAGAGATTCCAAAGTGCTTGGAATCTTCAAATGAAAGGAGATATTTAAGTACAATGTATAACTAAGATGCAGTAAATAGTGAAGGAGAAGAAGAGAGTTCTGTTGGCCTGTTTGGAAACAACGTCTTCTTGGGTTGTACTCCAGGTTCAGCAAAGAATTTCTAGGTTGTTGCCTTAGGCAAATAACAAGCTCTCTTCATGCCTCCTTTTCCTTACCTTGGGGATTCAAATAATAGCTTACAGAAATAATAGGAAATTTGTGTAACCTTATAAAGAGCACTAAAGAGAAGTGCATGAAACCTGATAAAAGACTACCTAGTATCACTGGTTATAGGAACAGGCAAGTTCCTTGGGGAATACTTGGGACCCTGATTCCTTGCACTGGCCATTTCTGCAGCCCTCTACAGAGGAAGCTGGTGAGAACCCCCACCTTTACTTTTTATGGGGTATATCAATATTACCTCTGAGAGTCAAATGAAGCAACGAGGTCTTTATGGAGACTCAGAACAGATTGTCAAGATGATAGGGAAACCTAGATTCCCTAAGTTGCTGAAAGGGAACTACTTCTTTATTTCTCTGATTTGTACCAGCCTTT
This sequence comes from Bettongia penicillata ogilbyi, assembly GCA_023548195.1. Taxonomy (NCBI): domain Eukaryota; kingdom Metazoa; phylum Chordata; class Mammalia; order Diprotodontia; family Potoroidae; genus Bettongia; species Bettongia penicillata. Next base: position 11,486,819 of record JAJHZJ010000266.1, on the reverse strand, counting down.
CAAAATTTTATACTGTAGTACAGACTGGCTACAGCCCAGTCTGTTCAATAGCAGTCTTCATACCAATTCTCTCTTAAAATTGCCCACCCTCATTACCTTGAACTAGTATCAATTTCAATGCATATTTGATAACTCATTTTGTTAGATCTTATGTCTGGGATGACCGATGAAAGTTCTGGACTTGCAGGCAAGAGGATCTTAGTTCAAATCCAGTCTCCAGTTATTATTAGTTAATGTGACAATGGGCAAGTCACTTAATTGCCCTAAGTTTCAGATATCTCTCTATTACTTATTCACTAAGTTATGGAAGGGTTGAAATCTGTGTATGGAGAGAGTTCCCACGCCACTGAGACAAAGAGCCTTGACATATTAAAAATTAAAAACCACTGTTTTCTAAATTTAGATTTTTTCTGAAAAAATAAAATAAATAAATGTGCTCTAACATTCATTAGGTAGTGGGTTCCCTATCAATGAAGGAGTTTAAGACAGACTAAGAGAATCATTATCAGAAATACTGTGGAGGGAATTTCTACCTATAATAGGGGGTTGGTGTGAATTAGGTATGGGGAACCTGTAACCTTCTAGGTCCTCAAGTGCCCACAAGGCCCTTTGGCTGAATACAACTTTCACAGAACAAATCCTCTTGATAAAAGGCTTTTTCCTGTAAAACTTAGACTCAGTGAAAAGGCTACATCCAAGGACCTAGAAGTCCGCATGTGACCTTGAGGTTACAGGTTCCTCACCCTTGGCCTGGATGAACTCCACAAATCTATGAATCTTGAAGGAAATTCTTACTCACCTACTGTACTAGCAGCAATGTGATTAAGTAAATCAGACTGCAAGTGAGACAGAAAGACAGGATTTTTACAGTAGTCACAAAACCCCTCATCCATTTATTATTCACTTAGGTATTTTTTTTTTTGCTAGCTACCAGGGACAAAGATAGCACAGAAAAGGCCTGAAATAATGAATTCTACCTCCCATTCTCATTTTTCCCTTCTGTATTTCTCCACCCTGAACCTAAATATCATTGATAATATAGTGGGTAGATGTCCAGGCATTATCCATAGTCCTCATTGCCACCCACTACACACTCCACATCATAAAATTCCTATTTTATACTGTTAAGTGACTTGACCAAGATCATACAGGGATTTGAACTCAGTTCTTCTGATTTCAAGTTCAGGACTCTTTCTGCTCCATATGCTTTTTATCCCATTTTGACACATTTGGTGCTGGAGAGCAGGTGCTGGTGATTTGCCTGAATCTATGATTGTATTTAGTTGTATTTCTTGCTAAATTTTTAAATATGACAAAATAACCTGGTAAGCCAAAGGGATTAGGGGACATCAGGAGGTCTATATATCAAGCTATAATCAACTGTTAAGAATTCAGCACTGACTTCACCATTAGGTTTACACAGGATGGTTGTACAGTTGGGACTTGTTATAAACTTGTCTTGTTCCTTCCAAAGAAAATCTGATGGTGGCTGATGCTTTACCTGGGATGATGCTGCCCAAACCTACAGGAAACAGGAAAAAAGAAACAACGGATACCAACTGAGTAAATGAACTTCTTGATTCTCTTGTTAGGTCTGAGTTTCCTCCAGCAAGAATCAGAGTACCTTCTGCACTAAAGTTTGGGGGGGAGCAGGGGAGATCTATATGTTATTGTTCATCTAATGAATCATTAATGTAACCTAAAAATTATTAATAAAACATTACATCTGAAGACATTACAGAGATAATGGATGAAAACTGTGTCAATCTACTACAAATATTAGCATTTATCCAGAGAATAGAGCAGTGAAACTGAAATGGCAAGATCAATCTTTTGGCAGGATGAAGGGATTTTCTTGGCTATTGAGTTGAAGCTAGATCTTTGTGATGGCAAACAAATTAGAATCTTTAGCTGGTTTTGTTTTACTAAAAGTGCCTCTGATTGAATTAATGTGATTAAAAAAGATCTTCCTCACCCATTGATGGACCTGCCCATTGAGGGAAGCTTGATTAGGGGAGTTGTTTTATAGGAGAGTACGCAAGTACCTTTTGTTTTTTCTATTGATGCACTGGGTCAGAGGATTATGCCCTCTGGCTCTGAAAAGTGTGTAAATACTCTGAGGGTGAAGTTTTACTTTGGGGGCCTAGTTTTTGGAAGAAGGTCTGTGTGCCAGATGAGACTCTGGAAGTTGCTAAGCAGCCCCTGCTTTTTGAAAACCCAGATGTTGGTACTTCCCTTTCTGGTAAAGATGTATGTATGTTAATGGTCAGGCAGTTTGGAAGCACTGTCTGTTGATTTTTGATTTCTCTGAAATTTTTATTTTTATTTTCTCTGATACCTGTGCTTGACTAAAGTGATTGTTAACCCTCAAAAGCTGCCTTTCCTTTTATGAATGCAGATCTAAGAACCTGTGATATCAGGCCCCCCTGTGTATGTTGCGGTGCTTACTGTTACAATCTTCTCAGGAAATGAGATGTCAATAGATGACATCAAAATTATAAATAGCTACCACTACTCCAGAAAGAAGATGCGTATTGTTGTAGGAGGTAACTTTCCACTAACGGTAAGGGAGTGACAGTTCACTTATCACATTCAATCTGGAGATAAACCATCTTTCATAGACACAGACATCTGATATGTGCCAGAAAACATCTAGCAATGGATCAAGTCTGAAGACTGCCATGTACTCTTCAAGTGGGCATGAAATGTGTCATCAGGGAGAACTCTGGAATAATCCTTGGAATTTATGAAGACTTCACCAAGAAACTGGAGAATTTTGGCATGAGGGTATTATTTGCATTACTGTTACCAAGTGAAGCCAGGGATTGTGGACCAGAAGGAAGGATATAGGAAGTCAACAGCTAGCTTAGAAAACTGCTTCAGAGAATGGGATGCAGCTTTCTGGACCTTAAATTATATCTTACCTAAATTCTGTATGTGACTACATATACCCAACAGACATTCTGAAAATGTTTGTGAAATGAACAGGCTCATATTCAGGGATGTTATACATCAAATGATGCTTGTAACTAAGAATTAACTGAAAAGTAAAGGGGAAGAAGAATTCAGACATAGCTGCTAAACCAGGCATTAGGGAGGCTCAGCAAGTATGATATTGGAAGAAGGACAGGAGAAGAGGTGCTAATAGGTGGAGGTAGGAAGGGATCTGAGTCACAGAAAATAGCCCATTCAAGATCAGACACATTTAATAAGGAATAAATAATTAGATAAAGGGTAGGTCTGGGCTTTAGGAAGTTAATTCACCTTTGTGAAAAGTCATGAATTTGAGTGGAAGAAACGCTGTGAAATACATTTGGATAAGAAGCAGTGGAGAGAGCGAGAAGTGATGATGTGGTGGTAGTTTCATGTTCCGTGCTGCCAGGACAGCTAAAGAAAATGGATGCGGAGATTACGCCCTTCACCCAAAGTGGGAGAGGAAACAGCTAGAATTGCTGATGAATATTCATGAGCTAGAATTTTTACTGAAGAGGAATTATATCAATCCATGTGTTTAGCCTTACTTAACTAATTCATGATTGGAGTATCCACAGGTTGACCTTGGGGCCTCAGTTTCCTCATTTGTAAAAGGGGGATAAAGATACTTGCACTAATGCAGTTATTAAGAGGAAAATGATTTTCAGACCTTAAAGTACTGTATGACTAAGAGTTATGACATGAGGAATCATAGAGAAACATGTGAAATTGTAGGTAGGCTAATGGCCCAATTTTCAAAAATGAAAGAAAGAGAGATACTTCAAATGATAGGGCAGTAAATTTAACATCAACTTCTGTGAAAATTCTAGAATGCATTATTGAAAGGATGGTTAGTGAACACTCGGAAGGAGAACCAGTCTTGATGAAACACTACTATGAGTTCTGTTCAGAATAAATTCTGCTATACCAACTTTATTTCCTTTTTTTGACAGGTTTAGTAGCATGGTAGATCAGGAAAATGCTACAACATTTAATAAAATTTTTCATCCTTGCAGACAAGATGGGGAGAGAGGGATCTGAGGATTTGTTGTTCAGTTATTTCAGTTGTGTCTTACTTTTTGTGACTCCATTTGGGGTTTTCTTGACAAAGATATTGGAGTGGTTTGCCACTTCTTTCTCCAGCTCATCTTACAGATAAGGAAACTGAGGGAAACAGAATTAGTGACTTGCCCAGGATCACAAAGCAAGCAGTGCCTAAAGCCATATTAGAATTGAGGAAGATGAATCTTCTTGATTCTATGCCTGGCATTCTATCCACTGTATCACCTAGCAGTGAATAGACTGGAGGATAATACAGTTATATGAATTCAGAACTAGTTGAATGACAAAATCCAATTTCAACCTGAAGAGAGGACTTAAGTGGAATAATGAAATGCTATTTATCCTTCATTTTCAAAGAGAACCAATGACATCACAGTGTGATGCCTTGATTAGTTCATGAATTGGATTTAAGTGAGGCAGATTTATATAAAGCTTGTCAGTCTCATTCTCTCTTCCAGAGTCATTGAAGTCCAGTGGCAAGACAAAAGTCAAGACAACTGGCTATGGCCAGGGACGCAGTGGATGACTTTGGCGTCTTTGATATTTGACCAAGTTATAAGTGCTTCACAGTACCTGCTTTCAGGTGCCTTCGTGACCACTGGAACAAATTATTCTCATCTGCCCCTTCTTCTGGGAGACATTTGTACACGCTTAGGTAGACATCACTCTGACTCACCAAAGGGTTTAAGACCCAGTGGTCTACAACCTGGTTTAACCTATCTGCCAAGATGATTTACCAGGGTGTAGCCACTGTGCATGCTACAGCTTCTTAGAACCACAGATCAGAGTTCAGTGCCAAGAAGACAGGGAGGGCAGAAGAGCAGGCCTGGGAAGGGCTCAGTAAGTCCTCACTCCTGAGGTGCTAGTCCTGTTGTCTGTGGTCATTGCAACATTTCCCTCAATGACTTGCATGAGGCAAAAACCACATCCTTATCAAATCTATGAGTGATACAATGTTACAAACAAACATATCAGATAACAGAATCAGAATCTCATGTAATCTGATTATCATAAAAAAGAATTTAAACAGCACCAGATAAAGTACCTTTTCACAGCTATGCCTAGGAGAGAATTCTTAACAAGTCAAAGGATATAGATAATTATAAAAGATTAAATAGATAATTTCAGTTATATAAAACTGAAAATTTTAAATGAGCGAAATCAATGCAGTTAGAATTAAGAAGGGAACTGGTCAACTGGGAAGAAAAGCCTTTGTATCCAGGATCTCTGATAAAGGTCTAAAATCCAAATTATAAACTGAATATATGAACAAGAGTAATTTTCGAAAGGATAAGTGGTCAATGTATGTGAACAAAGAGACCTACAAGTGATTAACAGCCATATGAAATATTGCTCCAAATTACTAACATCAGAAATGAAAATATTTAAAAAAAACCTGTTTCAGCTCACATCCAGAAAATTAGCAAAAATGACAAACTATGGGACTCATCAATGCTGGGGGCAAGGTTGTGGAAAGATTAATACATTGTTGGGAGAGCTATGAACTAGTCTAGCCTTTCTGACAAGCAATTTAGAATTATGTTAAGAACATGACCCCAAGGGACTGATCCAACTATTTTAGAGAACAATTTGGAACTATGCCCAAAAGGCAATCAAATTGTGCATACCCTTTGATCCAGCAATGACACTATTAGGTCTGTATCTCAAAAAGATCATAAAAAAGGGAAAAGGACTTACATGTACAAGAATATTTATATTCTTTTTGTGATGGCAAAGAATTGGAAATTGAGGGGAAGCCTATCAATTGGGGAATGGCTGAACAAGTTGTAGTATGTGACTATAATGGAATACTATTGTGCTGTAAGAAATGGTGAGCCCACAGATTTCAGAAAAACTGTTGAATGAAGTGAGCAGAATCAGGAGAATACTGCGCATGGAAAAAGTAACATTGTGCGATGATCAGCTATGATAGACTTAGCTCTTCTCCGCAACACAATGATCCAAGACAAGTCCAAAAGACTCATGATGGAAAATGCTATCCACATCCAGAGAAAGAACTGATGGAGTCCGAACGCAGATTGGAGCAGACTATTTTGCTTTTTTTATTTTTTTCCTTTTGTTGTTTCTTCCTTCACAACATGACTAGTGTGGAAATATGTTTAAATGATTGCACATGTGTAACCTACATCGGATTGTTTGCTGTCTTGGAGAAGGGTGAGGGAAGGGAGGGAGGAAAGGAGGGAGAAAAATTTGAAACTCAAAATCTTTCAAGAAATGAATGTTGAGAAATGTCTTTACTTGTAATTGGAAAAAATAAAATATCATTTAAAAAATTGACCCAAAGATATCACTGCTAGTTATATGTCACAAAGGCGAGACAGGTCTCATACACCAAAATACTTATATAATTATACTTTTATGGTAGCAAACTAGAAAAAAAGTAAATGTCCTTCAGTTAGGAAACGACTATACAAATTCTGATACATGAATATAACCAAATATTACTGTATCTTAAGAAACAACGAATATGAAAAATTCCGGGACGTATAAGCTGATATAAAACAAGGGAAGCATAACTAGAAAGTAATATGCACGATAACTACAACAATGCAAACAAAGCTGGCACGTTTTGTAACTATAAAGGCTGAACTTAGCCCAGAAGCAAAGACATCAAAATGTGCCTTTTGCTCTTTTTTTTAAATAGAGGTAGGAAACCATGGATAAGGAATATTTACATCCATTATTGGACTCAGTTGATGTGAGCTGTAGCTTTCATTTTCTCTTTGGTTTTTCATCATAAAAGATACCTCTCAGCGAGTGGGAGGTGGGGAAGGATATATAGGGAAAGAAGGTGTTATAAAAAGTAAAGGCTACCATTATGTAAAAAAAAAAATTCAGGATCCCCAAAGATCTTTATATCCCAGAACTTTGGGTAGATTCTAACTTGATGACATTGAATGGGAAAGAAATTTAATGCAAAGTTATACACTTAAGCTAAAAAAATCAATTATACAAGGGTATGATTGAGGAGAAATGGCTAAAAAAGTAGTTCATGTGAAAAAAAATCATTTTAGTAAACTTATCAAGATTAGTCATCAGGGTAATGAGATAGTCTAAAAAAACTCTATATGTGTACATATACACCTACATGCATACACACACACACAAAATCTTAGGCTACGTTACGAGCCTAATAAAACTGACAGCAAGAGAAGTCACAGTTTCATTCTGCCCTGGCCTGAGAAGCCCACATTTGGAGTACTTTGACCAGTGCTGGTATCACATGTTAGAAAAGATGTTGAAAGCTGGTGTGAACAGAAAGAGGTATGACCAAGATGATGAGGGGCCTCACAAAATGCTATAGGAAATTTGGGTACTAGAAATACATAGCCAGAGGAAGACAACACTTAGTGCGAACATGATAGATGCCTTCATCCCCGGAACAGATTATATAATGCTAAAACTTATATGGGTTTCATGAAGTTTCAGGTAAAGATATATGAGATGATGGCTATTTTAACTTATTCATCAAAGGATTATCATGTAAGAGAGTGGACACTGGAGAGCGTAGTTAGAACCAATGAGCAGTAAACATAGAGAAACACATTTCATCTAATATAAGGAAATGTTTCCTAACAATTAGATCTGTTTAAAAGTTGAAAGGGATGATTGAAGAAGTCAAGAATTCCCTGTAACTGAAGGCCTTTAAGAAAGAGAGTGATGGATAACTTGCTGTGGATGTTGAAGACAGATTTCACGCTTTGGGTAAAGAATCTGCTAAGTGACTTTTGAGACTTTCATGGTAATTCTATGCTTCTATAATATTATTTATAGAATTATTAATATGAAATTATTGGTTATTCAAAATATTATTCAGTATATTTATATCATATACTCACGGTTACTGTAGCATTGGCTGGCATTCTAATATTTGGATGGAATTTATAGTAAGAGACTGCATGGCCATTCACATTTTGTTGGAGAATATGATCTCCAATTGCCAGTTCTTTGTCAGGAGAAGAGTTAATTATCTTCACGAACAAACCGTTGCCACCAATGTCAGCTATTTTAATGTCTCCAAGAGCACTATAAAATAATATAACATGCTTTTAAAAGATTATACCATTTGTGACCAAAGCAATTTAATAGTAGACTAGTAAAAGATGCTGGTATGTTATTTAAAAATCCAAGAAAGTGAGTTATTATAGGGATGCAGCATGTTGCAGTAGAAAGAACATTATAATTAGATCTTGGGTTCAAAGTGCCTGGGTTCAAATCCTGGCTCTATTACTTGCCTCCTAAGTGACCTTAGGCAAGTTGTGTAACCTCTCTGGGCCTCAGTTTCCTCAACTGTAAAATGAAGGGATGGGATTAAATGGCCTGAAGTCTCTTTCAGGTTAGAATCTATGATCTTATGACTTCTTTCCCAGATCTAAATCTACAATTCTTTGATCTTAGTGGACAAAACATAGTATTAAAGAAATCTTGAATTTAGTTATAGTTCAGATGCTGATGTTAGGTAACCATAGGCAAATACCTTAATTTCTTTAAGACTCCTTCCTTTCCAAAATTGTTGTCTCTCTTATGTGCTTTGAGAACATGAGATCATATTTATTTTAATTTGTTGTCCTTTTTCATTTCTTGTTATACAGTTCCTTATGCATAAAAGCCTCAAAGTGGAAGTATTGTACTCTATTGGAAAGAACCTGGGGAAGGAAGTCAGGAAACTGCCTAAACTCTGTCATTAAAACATTTCATTCATGTCTATTTTCTCATCTGAAAAATGGGAGTGAGGCAGCTAGGTAGAGTAGTAGATAGAGCACTGACCCTGGAGTCAAGAGACCCAAGTCCAAATCCATCCTTAGCTATTTACTGGCTGTGTGACCCTGGGCATGTCATTTAAACCCAACTACCTCTCAAAATAAAACAAAGAGGGAAATGGGGATAATAATGTCTATTCCAACAATTTCAGAGCTACTACAATGATAAAATGAGAAAATATACACAAAAAAATTTAAAATTGAAAGGACCACACAAATATAAAATATTTTTATGCTATAGGTGGAAAATAATTTTTCATCATTGTTTAGTTGTATCTGATTTTATGTGATTACATTTGGGGTTTTCTTGGAGTAGTTTGGCTTTTCTTTCTCCAGTTCATTTTACAGATAAGGAAATTGAGGCAAATAGGATTAGATGATATGCCCAGGAGCACAGAGCCAACATGTATCCAAAGTCAGTTTTGAGCTGAGGTCGGGCACTCTATCCCACTGTACCACTTAGCTGCCTTTAAATTAAGTTATAGAGCGGTATAAACATTTGACAGATTTCTTTGTGAGACAAAGGCAAAGTATTTAGGTGTATATTTTCAGTTCTCAAAATATTAAGCTTATCATCACTAGAAAGTTTCCCAGACTGATTTTGTCATAAGAATTTTAATGAAAGACAAGTTATCTTTTTCTGAACACCCCATAGATTTATGACATGATCTCAGCCAAGAGATTTGTATTTTAACATATTTATCTGTGACATGATTATGACACTTATTTTTATGAATACTAATAAAATCAATGTTTTGAAAATTTCTTCTTATTTTATCTTGCTCCATGTAATTCCTATAGGGTAAAAAGAGGGTCAGGATAATGAACTTTAAGAAAACCAAAACTTCTCTATGCTGCCATCTCTCTTACTGAATTACTCTTTTAAAAACTAAAAATAACAAAATGAGCTAGTATTTCTTTTTACCCTGATGACAGGTAATATTGAGCAGGTTGTGATGGACTGAGTCACTTGCTGAATTACCCTGTCAAGTTGAGGACATTTTCCCTAGTCTAAACTGTTCAGCTGGGTCGTTCAAAAGGTACTGCTAATAAGATCAAGGTGGTGACTTCATAAGCCATTTGCTTCGTAGGATGGAGAGTTTTCCATTAAAAGAAAATCTCTTCCCTGACTACAGATTCTACCTCCAACATAGCCTGGGGGAAAGCATGGATAATCTGGGGAAAAAAAACAAAACTCCACTCTACTGATGGAAAAACAACTCAAAGTATATGCCTTACTCTTTGGTGGGATTCACAGTATAATATCTAGAAAAAAAAGGGTAACTGATAGAATCAGGATTTAAGATACTCAAGGTATCAGAGGAATTATCTAGTCTAAGAGTTCTTAACCTTGGGGTCTGGGTCTGTGGGAGATTTTATGGGATCCATGAACTTGGATTGAAAAATATTTTTATATTTTAACAACTGCATTTCAATATAATTATTTTCTTTTGTAATCTTATATATTTTCTTTTATGAATTTAAAAATATTATTCTGGATGTAGAAGAACTTCATAGACAGATTCAAAGACTGCAAAATGGGTCCATGACTTTAAAAAAAGGTTAAGAATTCCTGATCTACATCTTTATTTTATTTTACAGATGACCAAAGAGAGGCTCAGAAGTTTTGAATTGCTCTAAATCATTCACTGAGTTGGTGGTTGTACTAGTTCTAGAAACTGAATCTCTGGATTTTTATTTATTAGCTCAGTGTTCTTTCCTACCATCTCATCATGCATCTCCTTGGCAAAATCTAATACACTTTCAACAAAAGAAAGGCTTAAGTTCATTTTTAAGTTCATTTTTATAAACACTAAGAAAAAGTAGGTCTGTATTCTCGATCTGAGATACAATTAAGGCTTTTTGTTTACTTCTGTCAGTGCTATATACATAATGTATGCACATGCAGCATATATAATATATGTATACACATCTACCTACTTATCTATCTATCTATCTATCTATCTATCTATCTATCTATCTATCTATCTATCTATCTATCGAATTTGGAGTGTTTGGGTATAGTCAATTTCTTATTAAACTAAACGCCTACCTACTTCTTTCCTTGAAAGAGAACACTCATTATCATGACATGCCTCTCTAGACATATTGAGAAAGAATCATTCCATTCTTTTACTTTATAAATGTTAACATCTTTGTTAAGTTTTTTTTATAAGAGATTCTTTTGTCCCTTTTCAAATACAAGCTTTCGTTATTTCTCCACAGGATAATAATCAGTAATTTATAAATTGTGTATTTAAACAGATAAGAAAGCCACTATAATGTCTTGCCTACTTTTTAATTACTCATATATGCTGTTAATTGATATGTATGCTTTTTCTTAAACCTCTGATTGCTCAAGAGTGCTGTTAATTTATTAAGCTTGAATATAATTTACTTTATCAAGAGGCTTCTCTATTAAGTATCAGAATTAATCATTTCAATTGCCTTCCTTTTGAAAAAATACCTAAATCTATGGGGAAATAATTCACAAATTGACAAATGCTTCAACATATGAAGATACGGCCAGTCTTCTGTCAGGCAGACTTCGAAATTACCTTTGCTTTTGAATCCACACACACATGCTAGGTTAAGAGAACGCACTCTTACAGGCCACCTGCTCCTCCTTGTATGCCCCCCTCTTAACTGCAACCATACCCATAGCGTGCACCAGGGAGAGCTTTTATAACTGGTTAACCATGATGGCATTATCTTACCAATGTCCTTTTCTTTCTCTCTATAAACATGCCGTCTTTTACTTATCATAAGAGATCAATAACTATATTAACATTCTTCCTCTGAAAGGAAAATAATGAAGTACTTAAAATGTTTCAGCTGCTATGCTCGTTTGTAAAATAGCCACCTTTGCATTAATTGCTCTGGCTTTAGGTAGGTTTTCCAAGACAGATCAATGCTAGTAATCTTATTTTAATTTGCTTTCAGATGCTTCTCATTATTCTGTAGGTAATGGCAAACCAGTTTACTTGTTACCTGGAATCTGACTTCAAGCTACTGGTTCCAGTGGTTCATACCTGCCTAAAACTTACAATCAGTTGACTGGTGGGAGAAATGATCAAGATTTTCTCATGAGCTCAAGTTGCACTTGGTAGACGATCTATTCAGTCTCACTAATGGTGAGATTAGGAGCATTATATCTGCCCTAAGAGATCCATACAAAGTCTCAGCTTGTCTCAAATGTCTAGAGAATTAGAATAGGTAGGCAAATTCTGTATTCTGCTTCCCTTTCTAGTCACAGTCTTGCTTTACTTCCCTATCTGAACATATCTAGTACCTTGGGGGTGCTGGTGGGAATGGGAAAATATCCTTTACCGTGGAGATCTAGAAGCCATCTAATATGGAGCAATAGCCTTGGCAGGGGTGGGGGGGGAATCTCCTAACCTTCCTGCCAATTCCTCCTTTCTTTTTTCCTGACCACATCCCTCCATCCTCACGCCTCCAGGAGGGAACTCGGAATCTTCCCTCCAGAGAACATTCTGTCCTGTACTCTCAATCTTGAATTAAAACAGATCAACATCATAAAGCAATTCCCACAATTGACCTGGGGTACTCTAAGTCAAGAATGATGTAGCCAAGAGTAAGTCTTCTATAGATGCTGAGATAGGAGAGTGAATAACTGTCTACAGAAATACAGCTTTTAGCATCTCACCTGAATTAAACTTATTTCAAACCTGTTACTTCCATTCTTTGGGTATTTACACAGGTTGAAGTTTATTAAAACATCTCCATTACTGTCCCAAAGATTAATAAATCTTTGATAATATAACCTTTAATTGTATTCAGTCCTTGGCCCTCTGTTCTTTCTCTATGACTTCCCTTGGAGAATTCATCCATAATCATGGTCAACTATCTCTATACTGTTAACTCCCAAAGTTTTCTCTTCACTCTCATATTCTCATTTGAAATATCCAACTACTTTAAAACTAAGATGTCCTAAAACAGAATTAACTAGTATTTCCTCTTCTAAACTCACAATTTCTATCAGATGTTGCCAGCATTCACCCACTTAGTCAGATTTGAAATGGTAAAGTTATCTATGATTCATTCTTCTTATATCACTAAATACCGTCCATTTTTCCTCTGAAACACTGCTCACGTTTTTCACTGTCTCTTCTCATCACTACCACTCTAGTCCATGTTCTTACTTCCTTTAAACCAGAATAATAAAATAGCCTTTCTGACTCATCTTTCTTCTCCTCTAATCCATTCTGCACAACACTGACAGAAAAAAATCATCCTTTAATATCAGTTTATTCATGTCATTTCATGCTTTGAAATTGTCAATGGCATACTATTTTTTTTTTTACCACATTAAATCTGAATCAATATAAATTGAAATTTAAGGTTCTACATAATCAGGCCTTATTTGATATAGCTGATGTTATTTCTTATCATTTCAATCTCCTTTCTGATCAAAATTTTTATAAGAGTTCTGGTAATCATCACACTACACTGGTTTGAAAAAAGGCCACTTTTCTCCCTTCCTGCTTTAGGTCATTTTTACAAGCATCAAGAAGGTGAGAAAGGCCAAAGAGCAGTAAAATAAGGGGAGGAATGGGCCTGAATAACCCACCAACTAGATAAGTGGCCCTTGGACAACTGAACTGCCTGTACTTCAGCTTGTTGTTGTTTTAATATTTGGTTAATCTGGCACATTTTATCAAGTTAAAATATACCATTTATTTTCAGTTTGCTGCTTTGTAAAAGAGGTAAAGAATACAACTTATGGCAATGGAATAAATCACTGCCAATGAAAACTGAGGACTTTCTGGTTCAAGTCAATTTCCTGCCAGTTTCTCCATTCAACTGCAATCACATGAAGCTTTAAATTAAATGTTAACAGTTTCAAATAAGAACATGTACCTGGATTTAGATACGTTGGCATCATCTGGAGACAAAGTTTTATTTCTATCTGGGAATCCGGAAAGCCTGAGACGTCTCTTTGAGTCCAAGAACAAAGAGTGAAAGTAGTCCTCCCCATCTCCTAACATACTGGGCTGGGGTGTAAAGACTGCAATGTGTGGTTTCTGGAGCACAGGGACAGAGGGGCTGTCACTAACTTTTCAAAGGAAGTAGAGCCCAAGAGTCCGACAAATAAAAAGAAGAAAAAAAAAAGCAGTAATTTACAACTTTTCCCGACTATAATGAAACATTATATAATTCACATTTCTTATGATCAATATAAAACTATCTCCTCAATGAGAATTTAAAGCCTTAAACCTATAGTTATGAAGTAACATCTGCTAAGTGAATATTTTTAGTGATACATTACTGTATATCTTGGGAAGAAGTGGTTCATATAAATAATGTCACTAGAAGAATAATCATCCTGAAATTTTGGTGCTACTAAGCAAAAACTTTACTGATTAGAAGCAGTAGTACATCTCAGTTCTTTTCTTTCAAATTAAAATATATCAGAATGTTTACAAATATGTCTTTATTTGCTATGGGAAGTAAGGGAGGGCAACCAGTCTGCCCTAACTTGTCCTCCCAAATATAAATCTTAAATAAGCTCTGCTCCCTTTCTTTTCTTAAGGAAGTTTTCTGGAACTTCTAGCATCAAGATGGTGGAGTGAGGCAGGAACTCCCTGGGGCCCTCCCAAATTCCCCACCAAAGAATACTTCAGAACCAATTTAGGAGCGAGGAAGGAGGTTACCAACACAACAGGAAAGGTGTGTCTCATGGAGATTGGAGGGTAGGGCAGCAAGTCACACCACAGGGAGCCCAGCAGCAAGGCTCTGAATCCCAGGGCAATCCACCAGTGAGGCCCTGACCCTGTATAGGCCAGCAGTTCAGAGGATAGTCAACAGTTCTACACCACCAGCACAGCAAGGCCCCACCCGCAATGCAGGCAACCAGTGAGATTCCACCCCCAGTGCAGGCCACCAACAAGGCCAAGCCCATATTAATGACCAGTAGTGAGGTTCTGCCCCTGTGCCAGCCAACAGTAAGAGATACTGCCCCTGGGTAGTCTAAGAGTGAGACCTTACCCCTGGGGAAGGCCAGAAGCAAGACCCTGCCCCTGAGGTGAGCTGACAGAGAGGTCCCACCTACCCAGCAAGCCAACAGTGAGACCTAATCCCTGAGGTAGGCCAACAGCAAGACCCTATCCCTTGGATCAGTTAGCAGAGAGGCCCCACCTCTGGTGCAGGCCAAAAGAGAGGCCTCACCCCCCAGTACAAACTAGCAGGGAGGCCTCCCCATTCCAGAGCAAGCTAGGAGTTTGACCCTGAAGCCCAGTAAAAGCCACTACCAAGGCCTTGAACCCTGGAAGAAGCAGCTGAGAACAGTGCAGGAGCAGAGTCTAGCTCATACATAAAAGTAGAAAATCAGAAAATAGGCAGAAACAAGAGCAAAAACAATAACAAAAAAGAATTGACTATAGAAAATTACCATGGTGACAGGGAGGATAAAGGCACAAACTTAGAAAAGGACAACAGTGTAAAAATGGCTACATCTGAAGTCTCAAGAAAAAATATAAATTCATCTTTGGCTCAAAAAGTACTCCTAGAAGAGCTTAAAAAGTATTTTAAAAAGCAAATTAGGGAAGTAGAAGAAAATTGGAAAAAGAAATGAGAGTAATGTTAAAGAATCATGAAAAAAGTCAACAGGTTGGTAAAATATCAAAAAATAGAAAAATATAAAAAAGTTCACTGAAGAAAATAATTCCTTAAAAACTAGAATTAGGCAAGTGGAGGGAGGCTGGCTAGTGCCTCCATGAGACATCAAGAAATGATAAACAAAATCAAAATAAAAAAGTGAAAATGTGAAATTTCTCATTGAAAAAACAACTGACCTGGAAAACAGATCCAGGAGAGATAATTTAAGAATTATTGGACTACCTGAAAGTCATGATCAAAAAAAGAGTCTCGACAGCATATATCATGAAATTATCAAGAAAAACTGCCTTAATATCCCAGAACAAGAGGGCAAAATAGAAGCTGAAAGAAACCACTGATCATCACCTGAAAGAGATCCTAAAATGAAAACTCCCAGGAATATCAAAGCCAAATTTCAAAGCATTCAGGTCAAGAAGAAAATACTGCAAGTATCTAGAAAGAAACAGTTTGAATACCACAGAGCCATAGTCAGGATTACACAGGGTTTAGTAGTTTCTACACTGAAGAACCAAAAGCTTGGGATATGATATTCCAGAAAGCAAAGGAGTTAGAATTATGATTAAGAATCAGACCTATCCAGGAAAACTGAGTATAATCCTTTAGGGGGAAAAAAAAAATCAATATTTTCAGAAATGAAGACTTAAAAGCATTCCTGATGAAAAGACCAAAGTTGAATAGAAAATCTGATCTTCAAATACAAGACACAAAAGAAACAAGAGAATATAGAAGAGATTTAATAAGGCTAAACTCTCTATATTCCAACATGGCAAGATGATAGCTATAACTCTTAAGAACTTTATCACTATAAGGGCAATTAGAAGGAGTATATATAGAAAGGCAGTGTAGGTGTGAGATGATTATGGTGAGATGATATTAAAAAAAAAACAAAATCAAGGGGTGAGAAAAATGACCACTGGGAGAAGAGGGAAAAGGGGAGTTAGAATGGGGTAAATTATCCCACAAAAATGGTGTGAAAGAGAAATCACAGTGGAGGAGAAGATGACGGAGGGGTGGCAAGCAAAACTTTCATCAAAATTGGCTCAAAGAGGGAATAACATATACACTTGCTCGGATATAGAAATCTGTCTTACCCTATAGGAATATAAAAATGAACTGGGAAAAGGGAAAGGGTGTGGGGAACCAATAGAAAGGAAGGCAGATTGTGGAAGGTGGTAATCAGAAGTAAAGAACTTGTGGGGAGGGACAAGAGAGAGAGAGAGAGAGAAGGATAAACAAAGGGAAAATTGGGTGGAGGAAAATACAGGAAATGCACAGTTATCATAACTATAAACCTAAATGGGATAAACTCATCCATAAAATAGAAGGGGATGGCAGAATGGATTAAAAATCAGAATCCTACAATATACTATTTACAAAAAGTACATTTGAAGCACAGATACATACAGATAAGGGGCTGGTGTAGAATCTATTATGCTTCTGCTGAAGTAAAAAAAGGGTAGCAATCACGATCTCAGACAAAAGTAAAAATAAATCTAATTAAAAGAGATAAGGAAAGAAACTATATCTTGCTAAAAGGCATAATAGATAAAGAAGTAGTATCAATACTAAACATATATGCAGCAAATGGTATAGCATCTAAATTTTTAAAGAAGTTAAATGAGTTACAGAGGAAAATAAATAATAAAACTATACTAATGAGGGACCTCAACTTTCCCCTCAGAACTAGAGAAATTTAACCAAAAATTAATTAAGAAAAAAGTTAAGTAGAATTCTAGAAAAGTTAGATATGCTAGATCTCTGGAGAAAATTGAATGGGAACAGAAAGGAATATACGTTTTTCTCAGCCATACAGCTGTACAAAAATTGACTATGTATTAGGGCATTAAAGTCTCATAATCAAATACAAAAAAGAAGAAATACTAAATGCATACATACCTTTTAGATTATAATACAATGAAATTATATGGGCAGCAGAAAGATAAAATTTAATTAGAAAGCTAAATAATCCTAAAGAATGAGTGGGTCAAAGAACAAATCATAGAAACAATAATTTCATTAAAGAGAATGACAACAATGAGATAACATTCCAAAATTTATGGGATATAGCCAATGCAGTACTTGGGGGGAAAGTTTATATCTCTAAATGCTTACCTCAATAAAATAGAGGAACAACAGATTGATGAATTGGACATGTAACAACAACAACAAAAAAAACTAGAAAAAGAACAAATCAAAAATCTCCAATTAAATAGCAAATACTGAAATACTGAAAATCAAAGAAGAGATTAATAAAATTGAAAATTGCATAATAACAGAAAACCACTGAACGAATAAAACTAGAAGCTGCCTTAATAAAAAACAAAACAAAACAGAACAACTACCCAGTAAAACCAGTTGGTTAATTTGATTTAAAAAAGGAAAGAAGAAGACCAAATTACCAGTATCAAAAATGAAAGGAGTGAATTCACCATTACTGAAGAGGAAATTAAAACAAGTATTAGGACCTATTTTGTCCTATTATATGCCAATAAATATGCCCAAGTAAATGGAATCTTTACACAAATATAAATTGCCCAAATTAATGGATGAGCAAATAGAATACTTAAATAACACAATCTTAGAAAAAGTAATTGAACAAGCCATCAATGAACTCCCTAAGAAAAAATCTCCAGAGCCAGATGGATTCACAAGCAAATTCTACCAAACATTTAAAGAACAATGAATTCCAATACTATATAAACTATTTGGAAAAATAGAGTTCTACAAAATTCCTTTTACAACACAAATATGGAACTGATACATAAAGCAGGAAGAACAAAAACAGGAAAAGAAAACTACAGGCCAATCTCCCTAATGAATATTGACATAAAAATTTTAAATATGATACTAAGGAGAATAGAGCAACATATCTCAAGATATGTTGACTATGACCATGTGGAGTATACACTAGCAATGGAGGGATGGGTCAATAATAGGAAAACTATTGACATAATTGACCTTATTATAATAAAACTAACAGAAATCATAGGATTATCTCAATAGATGCAGAAAAAACCTTTGATAAAATATAATACCCAATCCTATTAAAAACACTGAAGAACATAGAAATAGAGCTCACCTTAAAATGGTAAGTAATATTTGTTGAAAACCATCAGCAAGCATTATTTGTAATGAGGATAAGCTAGAAGCCTCCCCAGTAAAATCAGGGGTAAAGCAAGGATGCCCATTCTCAACACTATTATTCAATATTGTACTAGAAATGCTAACTATAGCAATAACAGAAGAAAAAGAAATTGAAGAAATTAGAATAGATAACAAGAAAACAAAACTATTACTCTAAGGAGATGATATGTTTGTATACTTAGAGAATCCTTGAGAATCAACTAAAAAGCTCCTTGAAATAATTAACAACTTTAACAAAGTTGCAGGATACAAGCCATATAAATTATCAGCATTTCTATATATTACCAACAAAACATAGCAGAAAGAGACAGAAAGAGAAACTCCATTTAAAATAACTGTAGACAATATAAAATTCTCAGCAGCCTACCTGCTAAGACAAGCCCAGGAATTATATGAACACAATTGCAAAACACCTTTCATACAAATATAGTCAGATCTAAATAACTGAAAAATATTGATTGTTCATAGGTAGGCCAAGCCAATGTAATAAAGATGACATTTCTACCTAAATTAATTTACTTATTCAGTGCCATTCCAAACAAACTACTAAAAATTATTTGACAGAGCTAAAAAAATCATAACAAAATTCATCTGGAGGAACAAAAGATCAAGAATATAAAGGGAATTAATGAAAAAAATTGTGAAGGAAGTTGGTCTAACCATACCAGATCTCAAACTGTATTATAAAGCAGTAATCATCAAAAACAGTCTGGAACTGGCTAAGGGCCAGAGTGGTGGACCATTGGAATAGATTAGGTATACAACATATTATAGTAAATGACTATAGCAATCTAGTGTTTGATAAATCCAAAGATCCAGTTTTTTGGGACAAAAACTCATTTGACAAACACTGCTGGCAAAACTGGGAAACGGTATGGCAGATACTAGGTACAGACCAACATCTCACACTGTATACCAAGATCAAATCAAAACAGGCACATGATTCACACATATAGACTGATACCATAAGCAAATCAGGAGGGCAAGGAATAGTTTATGTGTCAGATCTATAGATAAGGGAAGAATTCAGACCAAATATAGAAAGCATTAAGAAATATAAAATAAATCATTTGGATTATATAAAGTTTAAAAGGTTTTATTAAAGGGATTTTGTTCTGTGAAGTTTGGATTCAGTCAAAGGTCTGCCTTTGAGGACCTACAAGGCCACATGTGGCCTCAAGGTCATAGGTTCCTCACCTCTGGATTAAAGAAATACAAATTAGAATGGTTTAAGTTTAAGGTGATTCAGTGTAGAACTGATTCAATATCTGCACAATTTTCCTCTTTGGAAATTCCTGGTGGTAGAATACAGTTACCACTGATTTCTATCTGTAGAAAAACTCAATAGATTTTCTATCAATTGGAATGCAAAAGTTGATGCCAGAGAAGTTTAGTAATGGAATTGTAAGGGAAAAATTTTTCCACCAAAAGCCCTATTCTCATGGTTCACAGTAGCATGTAGAGATATCACTGTTCTCAAAGGAGATATCAATTGAGCACAAGTTCTTACAGATCCCACTAAGCTTGAAAGTTTTAGCATATAGCCCTAGTAATATATGTACTCTGAGTACTAGCTTAGCTAAAATTAGAAAGGCTCATCTTTAACAATAGGTTAGCTACCAGGTGCTAAAATGTTTTAACCAAAGACACTCATGAAGATAATTCAGTAAATGGTATAAGAATGGACTATATTGGTGAGCTATAATAATTTGAGAATAATTCATATCATTCTCAATCTTCTATTAGGTACAATCAAGACATGACCATTTCTGGTTGCCATCCACACACAGAATTTCTTTGAAATCTGTTTCATTTTTTTTAATGTTATGCTTACTCATGTTGTCAGTGCTGTGAACAGTTGTCGAAGACGATGTAGAAGATTTTAGTGCAGTTGAAGATGTAGTCAACCCTGTAGCTAAAGAGCTGGACACGTAGCTTTTGAGAGTTATGTCATAGCTTGATGGCTCTGATGAATATGGTGAAGAAAAGCGGACTGAGGATTGTTGTCGCAAGTTTGCATTGTGTAAAAGTTTTCCTTCACTTCTGTGTTAAAAAATGGTACAGAACTGTAATTCAGTCATCAAAGTAGGAAATTAATATAAAATAGAATAGGAATATCAGTAATATTTAGGTTTCTTTTAAGCATATACTTCACAGTTTATGATATATTACCAGTCTTGGAAATCTGAATCAAACTCTTTGTTATTGTTTCATTACATGTTCCTCTAACTTAATCCTTAACTAATTTAACTAATATTTATATGTTAATAAGGATAACATATTTTATCTCAGAAATTACTTTTGACTTACACATTCGACATGCAAGTAAGTGTTTTTAAATAATACCTTTTCTGTATAGGAGGGAGAGAAGGATGGACAAATAATAATTCTAACCACAATAATAATTATTATTTCTATAGTACTTTAAGGTTTGCAAAGCACTTTACATATGTTATCTTAATTAATATAGATGTAGAAGGGAGAAATACATTTTAAGTACCATTATTATTTTAGTGAATTTTATAGTGAACATAGCTAAAAGGGTTTGTGGTTTTTAAAAAGACTGTACTAACTTTACTAATGCATGATCACCTATAAAATGAAGAAGCAGAACTGGAGGATTTTCTGAGGTCCTTTCCAGTTTTAAATCCACGCACTCTTTTGAGAATTTCAAAGTACTTTTATCACTGGGAAACATCACATACATTTATGCAGTTATCTCTTGAAAACTCTATTTTATAAGGACAGTCATGGAGATCCAAAGCCTTTTCCTTATGCCCTCAGGGCAAATGCTCCTTAACAGACTCCCTAAATACATCCTTATATTGATTCACTTTATTTTATTGAACTTAAAGCTTGTAAAAATTCCACATGCAAAGGCCTCCATCCCACCACTGAGACATAACTAGATTCTCCCCTTATTATCCTTTGCTCAGATGCTCTCCTTAAGCTACAGGTCAAAGTATTTTTATTTCCTTTATCATGCAATCACTGCAATCCATATGGCACAATTTTTGGTGTTTCACGTTAGATGTAACTTCAGTAGAAGTCCTATTATCATGGCTAAAATTTATATACTGTTCTAACTCCATGATCTCACTTGATCCTAATAATAATTCTGTAAGGGAGGTAGCACAGGTGTTATTTTCTCCATTTTAAGTGAGAAGAAACTAAGGCCTAGCAAAGTTCAATAATTTGTTCATGGTCACAAAATTTTAAGAGGCAAAATTCAAACCCAGGTCTCTTTTGGGTTAAAGTACAACACTTTTCGAGTATACTATTTTGCAGAATTTACAGCCAACCTAAGATACTTACGCTGAGCCTCACTTTTCTTGTGAGTAAAATAGAGATAATAATAGCACCTGCCTTTCAGGATACAATGTGAGTATACAAAGAAATAATGCCTACAACGCCCTTTGAAAAACTTAAAATATCATGCTAATGTTATTATTTCTATTTTTATTATAAGAATCCCTATGCCATTACCTTCTCTATAGGACTGCTGAGATGAAAGTATGAAAGTGCTTTGTAAACACTGAGCTTGCTTTCTCTCTCTCTCTCTCTGTGTATGCATATATATATCTATATATATATAGATAGATATATATATGTATACACACAAGATACATATACATATATAGGCACACACGTATACATATGTAGATGCACATAAGTGCATGTGAAGTATAAAGATCAGGATTGGAACTGTGATTTTAGTAGAATATAGAACTCCTAAGTGAAGAAATTTCCTCTACCAATATAGGTTAGCACATTCTTTGCATTCTTTATAATCTTAGAGAATTGCCTGAAGCAATGAGACCAGAAGTAAGTGGCTTGGAGGTACACAGGTAATATGTAGTAGAGGCAACTAAGTCTGACTAGTTGTTAAGACCAGCTCTGTATTTATTAGGCATATATGTGTTTGCATGTACAGGTATATACATTCACACACATACAATAAATATATACGTGTGTGCATGTATGAGTGTGCATATATATATATGTAGAGAGAAAGGGAGAGTTAGGTACATTATCATTATTATTATTCAGTATAACTGTTGACTTTAACCTAGCTTGGCGTAAACTGGTCTTTCTGATGCCACACCCAGTGAGTACCAAGTCTTAAAGCTTCTGGGTCTACGAATCACTCACACTAGTTCCACACCATGCTTTCCTTGAATTGTTAAGTCCTAGTCTCAAACTTCTTTGAAACCCCTACAATGAAAAACACTCAGCGATCACTCTAACATTTAATATCTGACAGCCTAGGAAGTGAAATCTATAAGCAAAGCTTTAACTTTCAAAAGAACACGATGGCAAAATTTTCTGATAATTAAGGGGGCTGAGAGGCCGGATATGAGACTATTTTAGCTACAGTCAAATGGAATGACACGGGATAATGTAAGGATGTTTTTCAAACTCAGAGAAAGCAGGAAACAGATTTTCCTTCGTCCAAACTCCTCATATTTGGATTTCATTTCAGACAAGCTGGTCGTGTCATTTTTATTTTATAAGTCTCACCTTTTTCCTTCCTCCCTCAGTAAAACAAAACATTTTCAAAGGAAAATGAATATATAAAACAGAAAACTCCTTCCACAAGTCTCCATGAAGGCTGTACTCAGGGAAAGCTGGCACAAGGTTTCTGAGCTTTCTCACTTCTTAAGTAGTTTAAGATATTTTTAATGGACACATAGTATTTAAGGGGCTTAACTGCTTCAGCAGTGGACTTACACAATACAGTCCATTGTTCAAACCTTGCACTGATCTCAGCACTGAATTCCTAGGGCAGAGATGAAAATATTCCTCATGTTTCAAAAACATTTTTCTTTATAATATAGAAATGTATCTCCTGTTAGTTTTGACTTTGTCAAAGTAATTACTTCAATGCTAAGGTAGAGAAATTAAAAAAAAAATTACTAACCCAGTATTTCAATGTTGTTATAACTGGGGAAGTATTGAATTAGTAATATGAACAGTTGTGGTCTTTTAGGTGACCTCAGGGTCTCTGAATATTAGAAGATAGAAGTGAATTAAACATTAATTACAAGACATCCAGGTCTGAAAATAATAGTTTAATTTGTTGAAATCAATGTTGACATTTAAGAATCCAAGGTAATTGTTATGTTATTAATAATACTAATGCTAACTTAGTAGTTATCTTTTATAGACTTGAATTTTTTACAATTTATATTGGATAAACTTGAAACAGTTTCTAAAGGGCAAAATAAGTCCTCAGAAGACCCTTGGAAATTTCTGGACTGCCTCTAGTTTTGGATAAGCTGTTGCAGAGAGATGTATAAATTTCCTTCAATGTCAAGTTGCATTTGCTCATTATGTGAAGACATTAATTTATTCATTTATTTCCTCATTTAACAACTGAGTATAGGATCTAGTATGACCACTGTATAACTGATGAGATGTCCTTACTTCTACTTAAACCAAGAACTCAAACTTTATAAAAGTGTTAGTTTGTTATGGTTGAGAATAGTACTTCAAATCTACTGGGTTCCAAACTAACACCGTCATGGAACACTTTTGGTCTTTCAGTATAATGATGGAATCCACAAATGCCAGCCCAAGATACTCTCTAACAATAAAGGGAGATTGGAAAAATTTAGGAGTATTATATGTCAGTTCTTAGGATATGAAGTTTTTATATCTGAATCATTTTACATTTATTATCATAAAAGAGAAGATATCACCAGCACTGAAACTGTCTCAAGTACAACATATTCACATTATAGGGGAATACTAGGGTTCTACAAAACACAATTTACTATTTTAGAAAATTCATGAGTTCAAGTATATTTCAAATTGATTTACTTGGTTCTTAAAAAAAAACAACCAAACCCATATGTAGTTCAGTTCAAGCGCTTGGTTCTAACTTCTCCAAACTTAGTCAATATTTCTCATGTGACTTTTCTAGTGGTGATGCCCTTACCCATTCGCTTCCTTTGGCTGGCCTCCAAGATCATGGACTTCACTTTGTAAGTGTACTTCATTTTGTAGAACTGTAGGATTTTCCTGAGGTGTTTTCTCCTCTTTCATCTTGACTACAGGATCTTATGTTTCCTAACAAATCAAATCATGATGTCAGGCAACGAATCGAGTTGTAGTTCAGGTTTTTAAAGTGTCCTAAATTAAATCAATTGAGCCAATTAACTGAAAGTAAACCAAAAGTATCTATCAGGTTTAATGTCAGGATTAATAAGAAATGCCAGAAATGCTGATGCCAAAACCAAGATATTATGTGAATATCTAAGTGTTCCTTATACTATGCAGTGAATGCACTTGGCGAATAACTAAGTTCAATGGACATTGTACCTTATCTCTTTGTACCTTATCTTCTTTATCATATATAATACTTACCCATCCCTACCTAACAAAAATGCTATGAGGATAAAATTGAAATCTTAGCTATGAAAGCCCTTAGGCAGATCTGCACAACAGTAATCTCACATTATTATTGAAGATGATTCTTTTTGACTGAGATTTATGAATTATTGCCTACTAAAATGACTCTTGCCAGTGGCCAAAGAAATTGCTGAAAACAACAACAAAGTGGAGCTGAGTAGCATTCTATAGCAAAGGAACTAAGATTCAGTCTTTGTCATCCAGATTAGGGGTTGGCAAGCCATGGGTCAGGGGTCAAATCCAGCCAAGTGCCTGCTTTTGTACAGCCAATGAACTATGAAAGGTTTTTACATTTTAGAATAAAGTATTTTGTAGTCTTAGGTATTTAAAAAATGGAGAAGTCAGTCTTAGGTAGAAGGACATGCAAAAAAAGATGGGCTAGATTTGACTCGTGGATCCTAGTTGGCCAACCTCTGATTTTAAAACAGTGCTGTCTCTTTTAAAACCATGAGATAATGTCTAAGTACATACAAGACTTCAATTTAGGGATGACTTAGTATATTAATGTTTCACTTGCTCTAGAGAATATTGAAGCAAAGTAACAAAATCTGTGTACAAGAACATCATTTCCTTTCAAATGTTTTGCTTTCAGTCAAAATGTTCAAAGAAAGTCCAAGTGCCACATTTATTATTTTGGACTCCTTACTGAGAGCATAAGAATGGTACCCAAAGAGTGGTTGTACAAATCTCAGTCAGGAAATCTTATTAAGAATACCTTTTCTTGAACAAATGGAAAGACTGACAATGAAGATAATGAATTTACCTTATGTTAAGGGAAACAATACAGACTAGTGGGTCTAAATATCAAACTAGAAGCTGGAGAGCTAAATAATGACCCTAGCTCTGCCTATAATGAATACATTGATTTAGAACAATTTGAATAATCTCTTTGTACATCATTTTCTCCATCTGTAGATCCCCCCTACTTCTTCCTATTTTTTGTGAGAATAACTTGAGAGTAAGAGATGTGTAAAGCTAGGGCAGATTATCATAACAATACAAGTTATTACAGAAAATTATTATTATTGGATGAGATTTAAATTTAATTAATTTAATTAAAATACACTGCTTTGGGTAGTAAGCACTTAAATGCTTCATTCATTCATTTACAAATTAGTATCTTAGAGTAAATGATGCAATTTAAATATAAAAAATTTAGCATATAGCAACTGCTTATATTTGGCAACTGAGCTTTGTAAGATAAAAATGTGGCTATCTTCACACTAATGAAATGAAATCTCTTGATGGTGTCATTATTGACCAATTATGGAAATTTAGTATAAAAAGATTTGTAGGCTTATGCTTAATTTTGAGAAATTAGAATGAATTTATTATTGCATATCACTCCAGATTCCCAAATTCTCTCCAGGGAAGTTTCTTCCTTTCAGAAGGTCTTATTCATGGATTAGAGAAAGAAGCTTAATTATCACCTCACATAAAAAGCATAACACTGTATAGCTGTTTGTTCATTATTTATGAAAGCAATTTAAATAAACAAAATGTCAACTGAGAAGAGTTCTGGGAAGCATTGGATCTGAGAGTATTTCCATTTTCTGTTTTCCCTGATGAGTTTATTTTTCCCCTTTTTTCCCTTTCCCACTGGATGATATGTCTGCAACTAAACAAATTTCTATTCTTACGCTACTCCAACCAGAGGAGTGTTTCTCCCCAGAGACAGAAGATTTTAAACAACCTTGGAGCCAGGTTTAACAAAACTTTTGCAAGAGGCCAAGTGCCACATTTATCATATTTGTGTGCTTGAGAAGAATTCTAAGACAGCTATTCAATGAACATTTGTGGTGCTGTGCACAGATTAGGTTTACAGGGCTAAAAAATAGTCTCAAGAAGAATGAGAGTCAGGGTTGGTAAAACATAGGGTTTAGCCAAGGAAGAGATGGGTCTAGAGAATGGTGTCTGTGTTCTGAGCTCTAGCGTCTTCTCCGGTTCTTGTGCTGAGAAGCCAGAAAGTTCAGAACCTGCCTCGGGTTTCAGTGAACAGCTTGTTTCCATAAAGAGAAGCTCAGCATCATATACCCTCATAGCTTCCTATGAGTGATTGATGTAATCTCCTTCCTATTATGATGGTGATGAGACAGAGCACTTATCTGGGAAATGAGATGAGTATTCCTGAGGGGACATGTGTGAAGGTGGCAGTCATTTGGGAATGGGGGCAAGGAAGAATGTTTTAATACCTATTTAAATTCTTCTTTTGTTATTCTACTTGATTAAGTATCTTTGATTAGAAGTCAAGGCAAATTGGTTTGATTTGGTACAAGAAACATTAATGGGGGATAGTGAGCTATGGATTTGAGTGGATGATTATTCTAACAGTATGTGGCCCTGTAAAAAAACTTAGAAGACCACACAGGAGACCCCAGGAAGCCAGATCTGTGGGAGCTCATCTTGGATCTTTGTGTTTGTATGTTCTAGAAATGCAGGGATCCACTGAAATTTTTCTCTTTGAAATTTTCTCTCCTAGGCTGTAATTGTACAGCAAAGTTTTGTGATACTACTTTTCTAGACCAGAATAGCTGATTTAAAAATATTCTATTGTTTCAAAGTGCTGTTGAAATTATTATCATTATTTGCTGATGTGATATTACTGAACTACTATCATTGCATTTGTGTATTAAAAGTATTGGACTTAACTGTCACTATGGCTATTTAATTAGAATATTGTTACATAATAGTTGGACCAGATCTTTATTGAGGACCATTGGTCTGAAAGGTAACCTGAGGATAAAGACATTGCAAAGACTTACACAAGGCCATTGACATCTTGGTGTGATATATTGTAATGCCGTGGCTAAGGTATATAGGGATGGAGAAGTGATAGCTCTATTATGTGAACTATCTGAAACAATGGTCTATATTCCAATATTCCCAAAGGAAAAAATCTTGGCTCAGTTTGGAAATGAATAATTAGACTCCTTACTGCTGCCCAGAAATTACTGAGAAAGTTTAAATCCCTTTTTCATGAGAGAAAGGAGGCAGTGTGGTACTGTGGAAAGAGTGCTGAATTTGGGGCCTCAAGTTCAAAGTCTGGCTCCATTATTAACTCAGTGTGACCTTTGGCAAGTCATGTAAAATGTCTAATCCTAGCTTCTCAACTGTAAAATAAAGGGATTGGATTAGATGATTTCTAAGGTCTCTTCCAGCTCTAGAGAGATAATCCTATGACTATGTGATGGGAAGCAAGGGAAAGTTCTGTCAACAGCTCATGATTTGCTAGCATTCCCCTCCTTGGTACTCATACCTTCCTCAGCAACTGGTGATTTTATACTAATAAATACTCCCAAAAGCCAGACTATCATCTTAACAACATCGCTACATTCAATTCAATCAGATATTAAATGATTTCTGTGTGCAGAAGTCTGACTCTACATGAGAAGCTGAATTCTTTTCAGTCAGGTACTATCATCCACCAGATGGCAAATGATACTGAGACAGAGGAACCATAGTGGAAGGTATGATGTCTGTGATGTTCATGGACCATATTAGGTTGAATCAAGTGTTCATAGAGACTGACACAAGTCTGAGGGAGACAAAGGAAATGTAATACATTGGTTTGTATTGAAGTTTGTGTATCCCTTTTTTTAGCTTGTCCCACAAAAGAAAAAAAATAACTTCACTTATTATAGAAGAGTAGTAGCTGAGACAGGCAAAATAGGAGAAGCAAAATGTCAAACTGACAATGAAGTCACCCTTGTTATAACTCCAACCCAAAACTGACTTAGTGAAATAACGGTTGGATCATTCATTAGCTCCAGAACCTTGTCCTGACCTTTGTCTCTTTTCTCTTTTCTCATTCCAAATTTAACTTCTACCTGACTTTCATAGTCACAGAATTTTGGAATTACAGATGAGCTCTGTAGCCACTCAGTCTGAACTCTGATCCAGAAGGAATTCCTCACTCTAATATCTCTGATGATTTAACCTCTCTCTGCAAAACTCCAGAGGGCATCTCCAGAGCCCACTTCACTTTCAGATATAATTGTTAAGAAGGTTTTCCTAACTTCAAGTCTAAATTTGACCCCTTGAAATTCTATTTGTTCCTGATTTTGCCCTTTGGGCAGAATAACAGAATAAATTTAATCTGTATATTAGTTCTTCAAGCACTTAAATACAAATTATCATGTTCCCAATATATCTTCTAATCTCCAGACTAAGCTTTCCTGTTCCTTCCAACAGTCTTCAATATGAGATGCATTCAAGGCTCTCCACTATCCAGGCTGCTCTCTGAACACTCTCCAGTTTCTCAATTGTCCTTCTTAAGTTTAGGCACTCAGAAGTGAATGCAGTATTCCAGTTGTCTGACCAGGGTAGAATACAAAGAGACTATCACCTTCTTAATCCAAGAACCTAATGTCCTAGCCCAAGATTACATAAGCATTTTTGTCTGCTATGTCACTGCTGACTAATAATGAGTTTGCAGCCTATTTTCTGACTTCCAATCATCAATTTAGAATTTAAAGGGACCTTAATTTTCTTATTTTATAATTCTTTCATCTGCAGATAAGGAAACAGAACCTGGGGAAGGGGATATAAGTGATTTTCTTGAGGTCACACCAGTAGCAGTTTAATTTTAATCCAGGTCTGTTCTTTTATACCATTCTGTCTCTAACTCATCTCTCTTTTTAAAATACCAAGATAGGGAAATAAAACTATGATGGGATATAGAGACAAAGTCACTGATAGCCAAGATGAATTTTTAAAAATGCAGTGTTTAGAAAATAAAATTTCATTCTTTGATATAAAATTTAAAAAAAAAATCAAAATACATAGTTCATCTGTGACAAAATATTCCGGCAGTTTTTGAACAGACAACATATAGTGTGTAAATAAGCAATATAGAAAGAACTGACTTTGTACATTTTGTGATTCTGGGAACATACATGGAGATAATTTGCAGGGTAGAATTCTTATTACTGACACAAAATGTCTACAGTGAAAGGATAGTTGCCTAGAAAGACATTCCCTCCCTCTTCCAGGCTCTTGCCAAATCACACCATAAAAGTTTTCAAAGTGACATAGAATGGGGGATTACAATTTAAAGACTATGGGAAGGTTGAGAACTTGTTACACGTTCTATATTCTAAGGTTCAATGGATCCATATAGGAGTTGAATTGTAATTTTTTACTCATGTAAAGTAGCATCATTGTATCAAATCATATCTTTTATGTACATTTCTCATAATACAGTTTATACAAGGTGTTACCTCTGTCTTCCATCGACAGATCACAAAGGAGTCCTACTCTGTTAATAATAATTATGTATTATTATTACTAATAATGTACTCATATCTTTATAGAAATATTGTCAAACATTCATATGTATCACAATAGTAGTTCAATTCAACGCACATTTAGTTACTATATGCAAGGCACATAACTTTAAACTATAATATTGTCCCTTTAACTACAAACACAACTTATACGCACTATTGGGCCCAACATCATAGCCCTTCCTGTTTTTTTTAAAATGTGAATGGAGCTAGGGAAAATGTGCCATGTTTTTTTATGAGGGGTAGAGGAAAATTTGCTAATAACAGAGAACAAAAATCCACCAATGACCTACTATTCAAGCATAACACTTTATTAGTCTTATACAAATATAACATGGAAGAAATGTAGGGGAAAGAGGGCATGTTAATGATCTTTTCCAAGCCAGTTTTCAACCTCATTTTCCTTTGGTGCCTAACTTGACTTAATCTTTGGAGTTAGTTACAGGACAGCTGTCAGCACTCTATCCAGCCAGTCTGGAGACTTGAACATCATTCTTTCCTTTTTTCTCCACTAGTAGAACTAACTTGTTTCACATACCAACCCTTTCAAGTTGCAATTCAGTTCTACCTAAGCCTCCAACTTTCTATTCTGCAGATAAGATAATACATTTCCCTTTGTTTTAGATCACTTCCTCTTGTACTACTACTTCTTCTAGAATTCACCAAAACACAGTTCACAACTTTAAAGTCATCCTCAGTTTTCCTTTCCTTTACCCCTTATACACAACCAGCTGCTAAATCTTATCAATTTTATTTTCATGATATCTTTCAAATCCTTTCCCTTCTCCCAATCTACAAAGCTATGCCTCTAATTCATGCTTTCATTATCTCTTGCCTGGACTATTAACTTCCCAATTAGCCTTCCTGATTCAAATCTTTTCTCTCCCATCCATCCTTTATATAGCTACTGATGTGATATTCCTAAAGCACAGGTCTGACCATGCCACTCAAAAAGCTTCCGTGGTTTCTAATTGCTTTTAAGGTAAGGCACAAATATCTCCATTAGACTTTTAAGGTCTTTCACAAACTGGCTCCTTTCGTTCCAGGCTTATCACATGCCACTCTTCTTCAGGTATCCCATGTTTCAGCCATATTGGCCTATTTGCTATTTCTAATACATAACATTCTGTCTTCCATCTCTGTGCCTTTGTAGAGATTATCCCTTATGCCAGGAATGCTTTCTCTCCTCAATTTAGAATCCTTAGCTCTCTCCAAAGTTCAGCTCAAATGCCAGCTTCTCTATGAGGATTTTCCCTATCCTCCTACTTATTGAAATGATCCTGTTCCCCAAATTATGAATACATATTTTCCTTAATAAGATGCAAACTCCTTTAGAGTAGGTGATATTTTGGTTTACATCCCCAACACCCAAATCTGCCATATTCTGTGTTTAATAAATACTTGATGATTGAATGAGTTTACTAGGAAAGCTAAGCAGAAACAAAGACAAGGGTACAAAAGGAAACTTCTATAACATCTGAGTTCTTAGTTTGCCTTGGTTCCTGATTATTGCTTAATCTAATTCTGGATGGTTCAGTTTAGCTGTGGATAAATTTGCTCAGTCCATCCTAGTGACCCATTTTTTTTTCCACTAGTCTATCTTGTCAGGGGACCAAAATCCTCAAACACCCTTTTTAATCCATTGGATATTACTCAGGTTCTCTTTTCATCCTATTGTCAGAGTAGGCTGAGTGTTCTAGTCACACATGGCCTCTGCAGAGAAAAAGGCAACTATTATTGGCCATTAATTTGCTATTCTAAGTTCATGAAAGAGTTCATTATTGCCTCAAAATTTATGGAATCATATAGCAATTGCAACTGCAAACACAATGGTGCTTATTCCAATAATTTTTTCCTTTACTCTTCTCATATGTTTATCTCCCATCCTTAGAGAGATACTCTGCTGTAGTGGAAACTTCCTGGACTCATCAATTACATGTTTGTTCTTAATAAGTATCAATCTGTTCCTTTCAGTATGAATTCTAAGAGCCTATGAAAATAAAATATGAGTACTGGCAGTGTATTATACTGATACTTAATAAAGACAATAATGTCTCATCAATAGTGAATTCTTTCTGATTACCTAAGTGAAACTCTCCTTATAATATAATAAATATTATTATATAATATATAATAAAATACATATAAATATATAATATTTATATAATAAAACATATAATATAATAAATATTATATGCAAATCACTTTGAAGAATATGAAGAAATGCAAATGCAAAACTGAACAAAGCCTAAAGGTTAGGTATTGCCCTGATTATTTGTGGTCCTATGCAGTTCAGCTCCCACCTTACCTCCCTTGTCTGTACAGTAGTGCATAACCTCATATACTCGGCATATGTTTTAACATGGACAAAACTAGATTACATATCATTTCCTGAACATGTCCTGCACTTTCCTGTTTCCATCAGGATGTAATTTCCTTCATCCCGCCCACACTCTGTCTACTGAAAATTTTAAGGCTTAGGTCACAGTCCACTTTTTCCATGAAGCTCTCCTTGTCTCCCCTAGACAAAAGCAGTGTCGTTCTTAGAATTAGCACACAATTTTGTTTGTATTTATATTTTATTTTGTGTTCTATTTGATTTTGTAAGTCTTATCTTTCCTATGGTATTCTAAATTCTTTGAGGACAGAAGCTGTGTGTTTTTTTATCTTTACATTCACCTTAAGGGAAGTGGGCTATTGTAGTAGACAGTGCTATGCTCGGATTCAGAAAGTCTTGGATTCATAAACTACGTCTGATATTTGGTAGACATGTGAACATCTCTGAATGCTTATATGACTCAGAAAACTCTTTAAGACTCTAAGTTATAGATTGAACTGTGATCTATATTAACAGAGAGTTCCCACATTGTAAAACCTCAGGTACTTGGCATTTTGAAGTACTCAAAGACTAGCACAATATTTTTGACATAGTAGATACTTAATACACTTCACTTCAACTGAATGGTCTCTAGAACCTTAGGAGCCTACAATCCAGGTGAATGAGATAAGTAGAAGGGAATATATATATATATATATATATATATATATATATATATATATATATATATATATATGTGTGTGTGTATGTATGTATATTAAAATGCATAGTACAAGGACAAAGACCTTTAGAAACTCAGATGAAGGATTACTTCATATGTGTCTTGAGTAGGGCAGATTTCACAGGATATCAGTGATACGACATGGGCCGAGATGAACTGATATGATTTTAATAAGAATAAAACACAGAGAGGATGATCCAAGGTGAATAACATTCATATAGATAAAAATGTACACAGATCACATTCATAGGATAATGAGGAGACAAAGTTATTTAGAGAAGAATCTGATTAGGGAAAGAAGGCTGAACCAAAGAAGAGTCCAGATTGTAAAGGCTCTAGACCAGATATAGCAAACACATGGATGCAATGTGGACCACAATACTACAGAATGCAGCTGGAACCAGATTAAAATGTAACTGGAAATATTTAACAAAATAAATAATAAAAAATACAGTAGAACATAGGTATTGCTAATATGCGGTTTTCTAAGTCAATATGTGATCCACAGGGACTCTAACATATAGTTTAGTGGCCCCCATTTTTGAAGTTTGACACTACTAGCCTAGACCAATGGATTATGTATATAAATATAATATTCTTGTATATCATATACCATTGTGGATTATGTATATAAATATAATATTCCTGCATATTATATACAAATGAGTTCATGAGTATCAGTAGTTTATTTACTCATTATGGTAGCAGTAAAAGCAAAATATCCTTTGACATTTCAGTTAAGATAGGAGGTGAGCTTGTTCAAATGAAAGGACTAAATGTATTACTCCAAATTGGTTTTGCAGACTGATTTTTTTTTTGTTTCACTACTTTTTATAATTAAATCTCCTTCTAGAATGTCAAGGCTATTTTTCTTGTAAAATCATAGGGAAATGGCTCTAGAACTTTAATACAGGGTAATCATTATGCTTAATGAAATGGGACAATTCAAATGTGTTAATGTTGTTAAAACAACACAAATTATTTATGCTTTTGATTCTATCATTTTCAATCTAGTTTTGATTGATAGGAGGCCTCCTGAGTGCTCTACTTTCACAGTGTATTTTTTTTTCCGAATTGTGGTTCCTACATATATACACCAAAGTAGATATAACAGACTAGCTACCAGGAAGGGATTAAAAACCCAAGCAAACATACAAGAAAGGACTTAGTAATAAAATCAATTGTGTCAGATGTCTATACACAAATGAATGAAGTACAGGCAACAAGGAAGAACCAGAAATTCTCAACTGTGAAAAAAATTGACTTCGTTAAAAAAAATGAGACTAAAATTTGACTCTGGAAGAACATACTTTATTTTTTTTTTTAGATAGAGTACAGATAATAGGAAGGTTCAAGAAGCATTGTGTATCAAGGAGACATACTCATGTGAAAAAATCCAGAAATCAGAATGGGGCTGCAAAGTGGATAATATTTAGATAACAATTAAGAGAGAAATTGAAAGAGATATTGAAGCAATGTTGCCACTGGAATATGCTAATGATCAAGAAGACATGAAAGAAAAAATAGAATACAAGAAACCAAACACAAGCCTGTCACAGGTACATAATAAAATATGAGGGACTTCAATTATCTACACATCTGCTAGAGCTCTTATTCTGAGAAAGGAAGAGCAACCAATAATGAACTGATTTGCCTTGAGTATAATCTCATTTTTCAAATAGTAGATAAGGCAATAAGAAGGAATTTTGTGCCAGATCTGATTCTCACCCACAGGGAAGAATTGGTTTCCGGAGTGGAAATGAAAGAAATCTTGGAGGGAAATGATTGTGCCATCTTAGAATTTGTAATGGATTAGAGGAAAGCTGAACACATTCTCACGTACATTCTTGATTTTAGAAAAGCAGAATTCAAAGTCTTCAGACAAAGGAGAGGTAGGATTATGTGAGGTAATATTTTACAGGAGAAGTCAGCCTAGAAGCACTCAGGAATGAAATTCTAAAGGCACAAAGAAGTTAAGTATGATGGGGAAGGAAAAGGAGGAGCTCTGTAAAGAGTATGATATGAATGTACATGGAATTAATTAATCAATCAGCATATGTTTTTTTAAAAAACATGCAGAAACTGGAAGTGAGGACAGGTGATGAAGGATACAAAAGCATGGCATGATTTCTATAAGAACTTTATCAATAGTGTCAAAGTTTAGAATAAGCCAAGACTGTCAAGGACAAGCAAAAAGGTTGCATGTGTATATTTTATTTTGTTTTGTTTTAAGCTACTTTGGGGAAAAGATTAGGACATGTGAAGTCAAGGACCACAGCTTAAGATGAGACAACAAGAGGAAGCGGAGAAAAAGCAGAACTGCCCAATTCTAATTCTTCCTCTGTTTTTTCTCTGTCAAGGAAAATGACCAGTGTCCTGAAAAGGATAAAAATAAAAAATAAAACAGCTAACAGAGAATCAAAAGTCAAGAAAAGTAAGACCACTAGCTTCTCCCGGTAAATTCAAGTCAGGTGACCCAGAAGAGCTACATTCTAAAATACTGAAAAAACTGCTAAATTTTGTTGCTGACCTAATCATTGATAGTGATCTTTCAAAGATTGTGAAGACCTGCTGAGATACTTCAGGACTACAGAAGGGGAAAATCTACCTATTTTCAAGAAAGGAAAGAGAATCCTGGAGTCTATGTAAAAGGCAATGAGCTCGACTTTAATTACTAGTAAAATTCTAGGATACACTCTTAGGAGAATGATTGTGAAAATCTAGAAAAGGAAGTAATGAACAGAGTTATAATGACTTCATCAAGAATAGGCTATGCCAGACTTTTAAATAGGGTTACTAGAATTGATAGGTAGGAGAATTCAGTATATAGAGTTTGCCAAGATTTTAGCAAAAAATTTACAAAATCTCTCATACTAGTCTTGCAGAAAAGATGGGGAGATACAAGTGTGGCAAGAAATAATTTAATGATTTGATGTCAACTTGCAAGTAGAACTCTAGACTGGACAGTCCTGTATCACATTTTGTGTAGCTCCCATTGTTACATTGTTTTCCTTACACAACTAAGTTCAAATCTGTGTTTCTGTAACTTCTATCTTGTTCTGCTTCCTAGAGCTATATAAAAAAAGTCTAATCTTTTCATATGACAGCACTCCAAATACCTAAAAACACTATTTCTTTTCAGTTTTCTCTCCTCTAGGATAAATAAACCATGCATAGCATGGCTTTAAAACCTTTAACTTCCAGAAACCTTTCTCTGAACATGCCAGTTTGCCATGTGCCCTTTTTAAAAATATGGTCTCAAGAACTGAACAGAAAATTCTATAGAGCCATTAGATTATTTAAACTGGAAAGGACCATTGATGTAAATTTTTTTTTATTATTGATAACCTTTTTTTCCTGTTTTTAAAATTTATTTTTAGTTTTCAACATTCACTTTTTATAAGATATTGAGTTAGTCCAACCATTTCATTCTATATATAAGGAAACAGATGAATAGAAATGAAATGACTTGGACAATATCACCCTGAAAGCTAATGGCAGTGTTAAGACTAGAACCAGAACCCAGGTCTCTTGAGATTCACTGCAGGTATCTTTCCACCACATCACAGCTGCCATTTAAGATCATCTGGACAGTGCAAGCTCTCTGCCCTGATTGTATTAACTTTGTAGGCAGCTAGGTCACACTGTTGACTTCTTTTAATTTTTCAAAAATACAAAAAGTCATGTTAACTGTTATGCTCAGTCCCCACCATTCTGTTCTTGAATAATTGACAATTTTAAGTGTATTTACATTTATCTTTAATTAACTTCATCTTGTCCTAACAAGTCTGTCCTTCTAGCCTGTCTTTTGGGATTCTTTTTCTGTCAATGAACTCATTTCCCTTAACTTTTTGTTCTATGTCTTCTATGCCTTCATGCAAATCATTAAAATATGCTTAACTTAATATTTCTGTTTGCACCCTGAGTTATGTAGGTGCAATCCTAAAAATAATTGAAATCATGTGACTAGAGACAATAACTATGGAAAAACTGAAGGTTAGGGATCACCAAAAAATTAATAAGCTTATTTCACACAAGATGATACTTAAACATAAAATATAGTAAACATTACTATCATTAAATATAATTAAAATCATTACCCATAAATCAAACTTGATGAAATGGCAAATAAATCATTTTCTGCCTACAAATGGCATAAGAAATTATTTATTTGATCATGAGTTAGCACCACTAAGTTCTCTCTCTGCCTCTTCCCAATAAAAGGGGAGAAATCTTTGAAAAGGCAAGCACAACATATATAACCTGTATGAGATTGCTTGTCATCTCAGGGAGGGAGGAAGAGAATTTGGAACTCAAAATTTAAAAACAAGAATGTTTAAAATTATTTTTACATGTAATTGGAAAAATATTATTAAAAAGAAAAGAAAAAAGGCAGGCACAATCTTGAATGAGATGATCCCCAAAATTCATAGGAACTAGAGTAGGTGGGTCTTCCCACTTTTTGGCAGGGGAACAAGAATACAGCTGGCCAAGTGGAAAAAGTAATACATTTGGAATTAGAAGACTTAGGATAAAGTCTGACTTTTACTACCTACAAGCTATTTGACGCTTCATTTCATCTCTCTTGGCCTCAGTTTCCACATTTATCAAATGAAGTTAGATTACATGATCTCTAAGGTCTCTTTCTGCTGTAATAGTCTATGATTCTAAGGGTATCCATGCTCCAGAATTATCTTGTCTTTCTTCATAAGAGTTGGGGAATGGTAAATAGGAAAGTACCTAATTTTGCCTAGGACCAACTTCATACACAGTCAGGAAGGATTCACACTTAGGTCCTACAATTCCAAATCAATATTCTGTTTATTACATTATAATACCTCTTCAGTGCTGGGGAAGCTGGTGACCAGCAGGGTTAGTTAACTTTACTATGGTGACAAAAAATAGTAAAATGGCAAGAGTCAGGATTAAAACCCAAGTCCTTTGACTCCCAATATCCAAAGTGTAATTTGAACCTCTGCAACTGGTGGTCCAATTATGCAATAATGTGCTGCTGTTTGTATAAAAAAATTTGTGTAAAAAAAATGTTGATTCACTCTCGTGGGGTATGACTGTACTTTGAGTTGCTTTATCATCATGATAGGGATGGATTTACGATGATCTATCCACAAACTTGAGCCAGGGCCCTCTCATGATCAGTGCATGAATTTGCCAGGCAGCTGTCCAGGGAAAAGTGTTCAGTCTGTGGTTATAGAACAGTGCCCCATCTAGTAATTAATTCCTACAATATACAACAGCTACACTTTGAAGACATGACTCAGGAGGAAGGATCTGACAAAAGTTAATTGGCCTGGAAAGTAAATGAACCAGTGAAGTGCAACATAATGTGCACAAATAGAAGAAACAGCGATGCTTCCTTATTCAGAATCAGTGAAATCACATAGCAAGTCCATATTGTACCCCAAGAATTGACTTCATGCCAGAGCAGCCCCCAAGTAGCCTACTTGACTAAAGCAACTTTGCACATACTGTATTATCCTTCCTTGAGCTACTGAGCAACCTATTCCATGATTTAGGCATGTACTATTAAGCAACAGGAAATGACATAGATGATTTATAACAACTGCAACAATTCATCTTTTTTTCATAAAATACTTGTCAATTAGTCCTTTACATAACTGATCTCACTTGATCCTCATATTTTACAAATCACATTAACATACATGAAAACATTTCATAATAGCTATAAAAGTAAGCTATTTATAACAAAGAGGTAGGTATTTCACAGATACCCAAGATTACTTGTAACCACCAACTCTTGTGACTTCTGAGCAAATTCCAAGTTTTTAGGGGTTAGGATCACATGATTTTGAGCTACAGTAGATGGGACTTTGTAGATCATTTAGTCTAGTCTTTCAATTTCAGAAGTGATAATTGTAAAGAGAAAAAATCTCACAGGTTATAAATACCAAAGCCAGTATTTGAACTCATGTACTTTTGTCAAAAAACCCAGCATTATTTCCACTTTACCACACTGTTTCTGTAGTTGATTATATGAAGGTTTTTGTAAGTTCAATGCAAGTTCAATGCACTGGGGAGAAGTGGAGGATCCAACTGAATAAGTTTAGTCCGGATTTGAAGATAACATCTAGCCAATGATGAGATAAAAGCACCAGAAGATAACAAACTCAAGGGACAAACTCAAGTTGAACACACAGTTAGGCCAGAGAAAGTTGACTATTGTTCAGGGTTTCCAGGGAGTAACTGTTACCAGAGTTCTGTCTCTGACCCAGAGGAGGGCCAAAGTGTGATACAGCTTTGAATAGGCTTCCTTATGGTAGAATCCTGTTCAGTCTGTCGTAGTGGGAGAGACGATATGAAAGAAAAAAACAACTCTGGAACTTTGGACCAAAGGCAGAGAAACTTATGTTTTCCCCACTTGGGGGGAGGAAGGGTATGTCAATAGCAAGATGTTTCTGGTTTGTGAAATGAGAGGCTAAGTTTTCTTCAGAAAGTAAGGCAAATTTGGGGAGAGACTAAGAAGATAAACTGACTCTTGGAAGGGAGAGTCAGCTTCTGTTTCTGCACCTCCTTTCCCATGATGAGAGCATGGTATCTGACATCGAAAGGAGCGAGGCAGCTCATGAGTATGCATATTGGCAAAGGAAGTAATGAAAGGTTATAGGTGGGGACATTAACAAAGCCAAAATTTCACCCACAGAACAATCATTGTTCTAGCTGTCTAGTGCATATGCATTTATTTTAGGCAAATTATCCAGGACAGAGAAGAGCAGCAGAAAACTTCCAAGTCTAGAGTTACAAAGTTTCACTGGTAAAGGAGCATGCGTCATAAGTTGCATAAAAGCATATAAGAAATGGTTATTTCTGGTATTAACATCTAATTATTGCATTAGGACCAAGTTTTTCCCCCTTTTCTATTTCCTCATCCAGAAGTCAACTGGTGTAGGAAATCATTCTAAAAGACTTACCTAGCCAGGATGGCTGAGATCTAGACAAAGACAATAAAAGAAATTCTAAGTTTAGGCTAAAGGATGTACTCTTGCTCAGTGTGTTTGTTCAGACAGTTTTCAGGAAATGTGGATCCTCCCTTTTGTCAGACAGTTGACATGGA
The DNA here is from genome assembly GCA_023548195.1 of Bettongia penicillata ogilbyi. Classification (NCBI taxonomy): domain Eukaryota; kingdom Metazoa; phylum Chordata; class Mammalia; order Diprotodontia; family Potoroidae; genus Bettongia; species Bettongia penicillata. Next base: position 11,446,372 of record JAJHZJ010000266.1, on the reverse strand, counting down.
AATGAATAATTCTCTTTGACCAAGACATGGATGATCCAAGTGGGTGATCTTCATTTTATATAGCCCACCTCCCATTATAGCATTTATTCTCCATTACTTGTTGACCAATAAGAATTGATTTTCATCCTTTGGAGCATCCCTTTTTAAAAAAACTTTATAAATATCAAAGGTTCAACAAATTCGCTCACTTTGACTGCCAAGGGGACGATGAGTCTGTTTTTCTTGACTGCTTTCTAGATGTAGTCAATAAAACAGATTTTAATTTACCCAGAAATTTGGTGTCTTAGAACTTTTTTAATCATCACAAGCATGAAGCTTGGGAAGTCATAGGAGGACAAATAAGTAAAAGTTCTTTCTTATTGAAGGAATCAGGGCTCTAGAATGGGACTCCTTTTTTTTAGGTCTATAGTCAACAAGCCTGGGGTGAAGGAGATCATAGATCCTTCTACGTTTGATGTCCAAGAGAGAGAAAAACAGAATGACAAAGATAAGAAAAGGGGGTACCTGCTAAAGGCACTGTATGGTACAGGCTTCTACATCCAGAGTTAGGTTAGGAAAGTAGATTCCTAGAAAGGCAAAGATGTGTAGAAGTCTTGCCAAAATTAAAGCTAGATAATCTTTGCCTACCATTCAACCAGGATTAGGTCATCTGGATTCCAAGACAACATCTGGAAGAGGGGCTTCAGTCAGGTAAGACAGGACACTAGAGAAGAGTAAGGCCCAGTCACATCTAAGACCAGGATAAACTGTTGATGTCTAAAATATCATGAAAACTATTCCCATTTATTATTTTAGTCCATTGTAATTGTCCCTGTGGTAGTGCTCAGTACTAAGTTCCTTAAAGTAAGGAAGGCTCTATTTAGCTTCAGAAGACAGAGCATGGAAGAAGGTAAGAGTTTTTATCTGAGAGTGGTGCAATCTGAGAGAGGCTGTGATAGTCACTGATAGGGAGGCAGCAGCAAGACAACTTGGGAGCTGCTGATAGAAAAAGAATGAAGTGTTATGAGAGTGTAGTTGGTCCATGGTGCCATACTCAGCCATTATATGCAGAAAGGATAGAAAGGAGGTATTTGTGCCATCTCATACCTGCCAAAACAGCAGCATTATATAACAGAGGATGAAAAGAACTCTCTCCTTGATATATGGATCTGATATGTACATATATATTAATAATAATACTTTTATTCTTTCTCCTTTTCTCTCTCTTCCTCCTTCTCTTCATCCCATCCTTCCTCTTCCACTCTCTCTTCACCTCTTCCTCTCCAATTAGGAAGCAGAATTTTAAAAGACATCCCCCCCACAAGGCAAGTGTTGGAAAGAAAGAGGGTTAATCTTGGAATCAACAAGAGCCTGGGTTAGAATGCTATGTCTTCGAGGAAATAACATGTACATAAATGGGTATACATACATACATATACATATACACATATTATACAAAGATGGCTTTAGAAAGGAAGGCACTAGCAGGTGAGGGGAGAATGATCTGCAGAAGGTAGCATTTGAACTAAATTCGGAAGAAGCCAGAGATTCTAAGAAGTGGAGGTGAAGAGGGACACCATTCCAGATATGGGGGACATATTCAGCAACTGGAGAATGGTTGAATAATTAGGTATATTAATTTAATAAAATATTATTGTACCAAAAATTATAAATACAAAGCATACTACATAGTATAGAAAGAACTTTATGAAGAGATGAACTTTGGGTCAGAAGAACTAGAATTATATATATACATTCTTCACCTTTAAAAAAATACTTTTTAAGAAGGAAAATAAAGCTGAGCTAACAGAATTTTAGACAGACTTAGAGGCAGACACAAAAGAAACGCATTATTTACTTATCTGCTATTAATTTACTTAATTCTGCCTTGCATAAGCTACAGGCTTAGTAGCCTTATTTTGTATATGTATTTGATTATTGGTTGCTCTGGTGATGGTCAAGTTGATAATTATAACATTTTAAAAAATGAACATATAGATATCACTAAGACTTGGTTATTGGGGTTCATGACTACAATACTCTGGAAGGGTATATTTCATTCAAAAGAAACAGACAAGACAAAACAGGCAGTGGAGCTATTTTCATGTGATGAAACTATTAGGCTACTAGGTAGGATGCTAAAAAGATTGGAGCAATTAGATGAAGTATAATACATAACATAAAGCCCTACACTTTGGTACAAAAGCACAGAATAGGAAGAGATATAACTAGATAAAATTTGTGGGAAAAATATCTGAATAGCAGTTAGTGGGTCAAAAATGGTGGTACAAAAAGCTAACACAACATTAGGTTGTATTAACAGAAGCATGCGTTCAGACCATGAGTTTAGAACATGAGACAGTAGTCTGCTCCAGCTAAACCATATCCAGATTACTGCATTCCATCATGGGTGTCATAAATTAAAAGAATATATTGATAAGCTAAAGTATGCTCCAAGGAGTATGTCAGGAAGATGAGGAGATTAGAAAATATGCTGTTTGGTGATCAGCTGAAGGAATTGTGAATGCTAGCTCAGGGATATATTTAGGGGGAAGATGGTCTTCAAGTATTTAAAGAGCTGTCATATAGAAAAAATTAAGACATATCTTATTTTTCATCAGAGAGAACAGGAATGGAGTAAAGTTGTAGAAGCAATCTTTGGTTCAATATAAATACACAACCTATGAATCAGAGCTGTCCAAAATCGGAATTGGCCATCCCAGGAACTCCATCATGAGAGGTTCTTAAGTACATGCTGAATGACCACTTGGAGATGTGTAGACAGATCTATGATCTTTTAACTTCATGAGTATACAAATGAATTGACTATAACATAATCATAGTTCCTAGAGTAAATAATTACTAATTCCACAATGTCTTGAAAGAAATCTCAGTGAAAAGTTTCATGAGATTAATGCCAAAGAAAGTTGTTTGAAAAGAATAAGTGGAATGTATCATTTGAAAACTAAAGTTAAGAAAGTTTTTGGACTGAGAACATTGAAAACTGGTGGTCTGATAAACCAACAAAGGAAAAGTTAAGTTGTAGCATGAAAATTATAATTGAAAAGTAGACTAGAAATGATAATGACTGACAAAGCACTTTATTTTGTAATTTTTAATGGATTTGTTTTCCATTATTGTTATTATTACTAAGTTTTGAACTCACAAAAGCCAGGGCTAGCTCTTATCTAAACTTTATGTCTGTTCTAACTCTTGGCACAGTGCCCTGCAGAGTAAGCACTTAATAAAAGTTTGTTAAGTTGAACTGGCAGGTTCATACGGGAAGAGAAATGGACTTTCAGAAGGAGGCAGTGCTGTGTAGTGGAAGGAGACTGTTATTGGAGTCTGGATACCTAGAATACAGTCCCAGATCTGTTAATAACTTGTATAGCCTTGAGTAATTCCCAGTAAGAAGGGAATAATTATATTTGCCCTGGCAATAAATATTCTTTGAAGATGTTCCTTGTCAAATAAGCAACAAAATGGTGGACTAGACATTTTCTATGATCATCACAACCTCTCTCTCAAACATCTCCAAAACAGAAATTACGTACCAAAGATAAAGTAACTTCACCTGTTTCCATGGACCACAGGACACCAAGAATCCAAAAGAAGACTTTAGGAAGAACAAATCGCAGAGATCTTGAACATGAACAGATAAACAAAACAGTAACAGCAGCAAGAAATATGGCCTCCAGATCTAGTAAATGAGTTCAGGCCGCTACTACTAAATACTGCAAAGTGAAGGAAAATGATCTAACATCAGATGAAACAGAGGACACTGTGGATGTTGAGGATAACATGGAACTACAACACTCCATTCCAACACTCTGTTCTTAAGTGGCTTAAAAGAGAAATAAGAATTATGAGAGCTGAATTTATGTCCTACCCAGCAAAAATAATTAGCAGAATAGAAAACTTGAATCTGCAATGGCAGATTCACTAAAGAAACAAAAGAGAGATAAGAGACTGGGAATGCAAATACACAGAAGAGAAGCACAAGAGAGAAAAAGAGAAGCAAAAACAAAATAACATTAGAAGAAAATATGATCATTATGCAAGCAAAACATACTTATTCCAAAGACAGAATGCACAGAGACAACCTAAGGATCATAGGCCTCTCAGAAGAATATGACAAAACAAAAAAACATAACATCATAATGAAGAAAATAATAGAAGAGAATTACCCTGAACTTTTGAACATAGAAAATGAAATTCAAATTGAAATAATTTATAGATTGCCTCCAAGAAAAAAAATCCCAACCCCCAAAACATCCAAAGATGCAAACTTTAAGACACCATGGCTAAATTTAATGATGCAATTCAGAAATAACAAGGTTTATAAGCCATCAGGAGAAAGACCTTCAATATTATGAAGAGCAATGGAGCTCAGGATACAGCCAAGGGTGACCAGATAAATTACAGGGGTTGTGAATCAGAGAATGAAGTAAACAGAAAGAGAAGATGGATAATGAAGAGAATGGGATAAATGCTTAGGAAAGAAGAACAAAAAAAATGAAAAAACCACACTGAACAGGATGATCAGCTTGTAGGGAAGGAAAAGAAGGGAGAATTTATTTGATCAACTGAAAGGAAAAAAAGAGGGCAAGAAATATATAAACAGAGAAGATCAAACAGGAGATAAATAAACAAAATTGTAAGGGGAAAAGAGGTTAAGAAAGAAAAACAGGGGGTCAGGGTGAGGAAAAGAGAGTCAATGGGAATGGAACCATTTAAAAAAAAGATTAAAGTAGCTAAAGAAACATAATGTTGTGTTTCCAGGAGAAAAGGAGGAAATCATCACTTGAATAAAATCCATACAAGACAGAGCTAAATACAAATCTAACTCATAACTTTAAATGTGAATGGATTAAACAATCCAATTAATGAAAAAGAATGACAGACTAGATGACATTGGAAAAAAATAGTAACATAGCCTTAAGGACAACTTCCAAAGGCAGAACATTTTAAATGAGGACAAAAGTTACACCAAGAAAAACTTGGTTCTATCCATACTGTACTGTGGTCTTTTTCATTCCTTTGTAGGAAATGTGTGGGTTTGTCTATTTCATCCATAAAAGTTCCCTGTAAGTCTGGGTTCTTCTGTATTTATAGGAAAACTAGCATTATTCTTGTATTGTTTATGAATCCTTGAAAAGCACCATGGTTTCAGACAGTAACCTTGAGTTATATTCAGATCCAAGAAATTGGCAATTACAAGGTGTTCTCTGTCAAAAGCCACAAGCCACTACAATTACTTTGTTCTGTGAAAAAATTGGTCGTTTAAAATACTTTGCTGTAGGTGGAACAATGCATATTCTACCCACAGAAAAGCAGAATGGAGCTTAACCTGGATATATTTTTAATTATAACATGTTATTCTTATGCATAATAAAATTTTAAAAGATTTATTTCTATTTGATTTGTACTCAAGTTCCAGACAACATCTAACAAATTAGTATCAATTGTTCACCTTAAATGAGGTCTTCAAAAACTAAGGTAAACAGAGAAGTGAGTTATGTTTTAATTAACTTATTAGCTAAGTTGATGCTTTTAGCAATTAATATTAGCACAATCCTTAGTATTTTCCTAGTGACATTTTTATATATGGCTTTTTTATGTGTAACAATAAACACATAAGAATAAAAGGTATTTTTCAGATATGTTCTAGTATAAATTTTAGTTAGTGGAATTGAAGAGCAGTTGGCCATTCCTCAGTAGAGGAAGATTGATGGAGAGTACCATGAATGAGGGCCATGTGGTGATTACACCAAGGAATCCATGTAAAATAAGCAGTAAGGCTGAATTTGAAAGGAGGTACCCCTTACATTCCACTGACAGAAAAAGGAAGGAATTGAGAACCAGATTAAATTGCCATTGATTCCTTTGGAATTACTACAGAGCAATCCCTGGATTGGTTCAAACATGAATGCATTTAGATTAACTCTGCCTCCAGTTTCATTTAAACCTCAAGAAAGGCCAAACTTCTTTAGTTTTAGAATGGTATGTTTGTACAGGCCCTAAAATATGTAAGAATCACTGTATAATCTAGACTTCAAAGTAAAATTTGCTGCCAAATCTTGATCCCACAATAAGAACAGGACAGTCAAAGAAAAGATACTCGGGTTAAAAAGTAGCACCCTGTGACTGAAGGTGACAAGAACTCCATATTGCATATAAGATTAGACAATCTCACATAACATGGTGTATAATTTTTTTGCATGAAAAAATGAATATAGAATTTGTTAATTGGCATGAGAAAAGCACTTTATAAAGCCTCATAAAACACTATTTTTGAGTTACTTACAGTTATTAAGATCTTCCATTCGTTCACTGACCGTTTATTATTAAGCACTTATTAAACTAGGTGATTAAGAAGATAAAAATGTAATTAAGGCATAGTTATTCTCATAGAGCTTACAATCCTGTAGGGGAAATATGAAATATACAAATTGACAATATGATGATAAATACATGATGTGCAATTTTAAAAGACAACAATACAATTTGGAGATAATTTACTGATATTAAAAAAGGTGATGTAAGGATAAGTACAAACAAAGCAGTTTAAAGAAAGGACAACTGAAGACAAATCTGTCAGGGCATGTCCAGGGCTATCTGAGGAAGAGGATTTCCCATTCAGCAAACATTAAACTTTTTGGTCTGGATGGCAAGGCAATTTCCTTAGGGGTTTGTACTTTGACCCCTCTGGGACAAACATAAAGGGATTCAGAATTTGGGATAAAAGCTAAAAATAAATCAATCTGGATTAATATTGCTTTGTTTCTGAGTTAGAATTTAAATAAATTTGCAAGAAGAGACTAAGAACTCACATAAAGGATACTTGAAGGAAAATATTCTTTAAGAACTTCAAACTCTCCTTTTTTTCTTCTAGAAATCCATGGTCGTGAAGTCACTTCCCAATTACGGATTAACCCTCCCAGGTGTCTTACTACTAGGAAAGCAGTATTTTGAATAGTGGATATGTGTATTTCAGTCTTCTTGGCAAGTACAATTATTGTGTCATAGGATCACCATCATAAAGTAATAGAATCTTAGAGCTGCAATGAACTGTACAACCTATAGCGTTCAACTTCATAATTTTGTAAATGAGAAAACTGAAGAGAAAAGAGGAGACCTGACTTGCCCAAAGTCTATCTCTCACTGTGGTCCAGTTGTTTCAGTTGTGTCTGTCTCTTCATGACCCCATCTGGAGTTTTCTTGGCAAAGATGTTGGAAGTGGTTTGCTATTTCCTTCTTCAGCTTGTTTTGCAGATGAGGAACTGAGGAAAAGAGGGTTAAGTGTCTTGCCCAGGTTGACATGGCTAGTAAGTGTCTGAGGCCAGATTTTGAATTCAGGAAAATGAATCTTCCTGACTCCAGGCCTGGTACCCATTGTACCATCTAGCTGCCCTATCCCTCACTGCAAATGAATAAATTAGAATTTTCTATTCAATTAAGCATTTATTAAGCGACTATCGTGTAGAACAACGAGTGAGGAAATCTGGGAGATAAAGAACAGATAAGATACAGCAGTTCATCTAATGAAGCCTATAGTCCAGGTCAATCAAGGACACAAATGGATAACTATGATGCATGATATTATATGATGCATTATAGTTATAGAACTAGACTTCTGAATTCTAGGTCTCTATCACTACACCAAAGAAAACACGTAAAGTAAGTAGTAAGGCAGAATTTAAAAGGAGGTGTATTTATATTTCACTGACAGAAAAAAAAGGAATTGAGAGCCAAATTAAATTACCTTGATTCCTTTGGTATCAGTGCTCTGGGCAACAGCCTGTGAACGTGAACTTGACTTCAGGTTTTCATCCAGATGACTAGATATGGTCTGTGGCCACTGCCAGTTAGAACTACTATCAGCAATCTGGAAAGAATAATACAACAATTGAGGACTGTGAACTGCATTAATACCTGAAAGTGATATGAAAGCAATCTGCAATATGGGAATATGGGGAGGGGACGTATAGAGCAGTGGTCTGAATCTAACTGCTATTATTAGCATTTCACTGGCATTTTTTGGAAGATGACTCAGACTTAGGTGAATTTTCAGAGTTATCAAAATCATAACTGCATTACTGAGATCACCGGAAATTTCCTTTACATAATAATGTTAGTTTCTGTCCCCCTTGGGTCACTAACTCCTGAGGAACCAGGAAGGCACATTTGGGAATGTTTTTTACTTGGCATCTTGTATGCTTGGTATCCTGTCCTATTGGCTGAGGGTCAGCCTCCTGGTCTCAGGTGACTTTGTAATAAAAAAACTTTCCTGAGAAAGTCTAGGGCAAGGATGAGGCCTTATCCTACTATGGAATCTGTAAAATACTCTGTCCATTAATCTTGAGAATGATTTGAGCACTGCGAACTCAAATGGAAAAGTTCCAAAACCAAATGCAATATGAAGTCTGTGGATTACCATTTTACCCAGAGATTTGCAAATGAGTTAATATGAATGGGGATTTTAGATCTAATATACATAGGGCTTGACCAGCTCTTTAAGTGAGAGGGATGATTACTCAAAGGAGTTAGACTTAACAATCCACACAGGAAATTTAAATGGAAAATGTCTATTTTCTAAACTATGATATAAAGTTGGAGAGCCGCTGAATTAGTACAACTCATCTTACATCTAGTCCAGGCAATACTGATAGACAATGAATTGGATACAGGATTGAAAAGGAAGAAAAGAGTAGATTAGGCTGTATTTTGCACATAGTGTGGTACTTTTAGTAATATTAAGCCACTGATACTTTAAAAAACTCAATTTTTAAAAAGTCACAAATGTTCTCTAAGTGACATTTCATGGTTGTTTATCAATACCACAATCCCTAGAAAATCAAGCTATGGGTGACCCAAAAGATAAATGGAAGGATGGATAGTGATAATGTACAAACAGACTGAAGAATATTTACAAGGATGATCCACATTCAAGCAGTGAAAGTAATATTATTCTGTATTTTTAAAAGTGCAAAAGAAGTTGGGCTAGTCATGCAGCAAGATGAGAAATGAATAATAAAAGTGCTACAATGTTCCCCATAAAATGTGAAAACATAATAAAAACAACTATAATAAGAAATAAAAACAACTGCAATAAAAATCTAAAGTCTCTGAATTGAATTCGACAGATTCTCCGTTGAATCCTTTAGGGGAGACCCACACAAGATTAGATGGTCAGAATACTCAATAATGGAGGGAATAAGCACAAGATTGAGACCACATTACCACTGAAGTACAGAAGTATAGAACTGCCTTTAAAAAAAAAAGGACAAATTCTTCTACCCAAAAGAGATGTGAGAAAACACTAAATCTTGCCTTCAGTGGGACTTTTCTTAAATCTTCCAGAAATTAATGAAATTAGCTTAGTGTTTGCAAGTATTTTATCTTGAACAGTCCATTCTTTAGAGCATACAGAATCACAGAACCTCAGAGTGAGAAGGGAATTCAGAGGCCATGTGATCCAATCTATACCTGAACAAAAATCCTCTCTATAACATAAAAAATAACTAGCTATCAAGTCTTCAATTCAAAGAAGCAATTACTTACCAAAGCAGGCCAATTCCTCTTTGGGATAGTTCTACTTGCTAGGAATTTTCTCCTGATTGTAAACCTAAATTGACTTTTCTGTACCTACCACTCTTAATTTTGCCCTCTGAAACCAATCAAAATAAATCGAATCTCTCTTCCAATAATCTCTCTTCTTCAAATACTTGAAGAAAGTCATTATTCCTCCTCACTCCTGAACTCTTCTCCTGTCTAAACTTTTTCATTTCTGTCATTCCTTAGAGGGAATGGTATCAGATTTTTTAGCAACCTGGGTTGCCCTCATCTGGACACTCCCCACATTGCCACTGTCTTTCTTAAAATGTAGCACCCAGAACTGAACCCAATATTCCAGATGTTGTCTAATAAAGGCATAACACAAAAGCACTATCACATCCCATACCCTGGACCTTATGTATCTGTTAACGTGGTCTAAGATTGCATTAGGTTTTTTGGTTGCCAAATTACAACCCCAAAGATCTATTACTTTTTTTGCCATACTTAAAAGGCTCCAAGTATGATACCAACAAGTTTATGTCAGATTTTCAAGGACAAACCTACCTGATTACACAGAGGCTCATCACCATTAGGCTAGCCACTCATAATTCTTTGTCCATGGCAATCCATGCAACAAAGGAAAAATACAAAATAGTCCTTAGTCCTTTTTCATTCCTGCCATAATGGTAGCATATTGGCAGAAAGGGGACCAGAGTGTGCTAGAGATTATAGAATCTTACATTATTTATAAATATGACTTTTTTGATACCTTGAATGTGAGATCCTGGTCCAGAGACTGAGGGGACATACTAATACTACTGCAAACACCGTATCATAGCAATCTAAGATTTTCAGTATAAGTGACCTAAGAAAACAAAAGGAAATGCTATAAAACAGAGATGTCCAACAAGTTCTTCTCGGCAAGGCCAGCAAGGCAGTTGTCAAAAGTGGCTTTTATCCTTTATCCAAAGGTCATAAGAAATGTCATTTCATGGAATACTTGGTCATATCTTATTGGAATGCTTATGACAAGTATTTGCAAAATGACTATCATTAAGGTAGTTGCTGCTTATATTTCAACATGTGCTATAAAGGACAAGGATTTAGTGAAACACTACAAAGAACCTGATAAACTCCAAATTCAATCAATATTTAAATTCTGACGACTTCAAGGCAAAGGTGAGATTAAGATATAATGTAAGAAATCTATATTAAAAACAACAGTAGTGAAACACAAGAGGGGCTAAAGGATATTTAAAAGTTTTATACCTACATATCAAGATTATGTCCTTTTAAAAAGTTTCATTGATGATTTTGATTTCTCTATCACAACAATTTCTGGATGTACTCTCCCCCTCCCCCAGTCATCATGAGCTATCAGGATCTATTCTTGATGAAGCTCCAGAATGGCTCTTTATAATTTCTACTTCCTTTTTCTATGTTTATCAACCATCTCTTTTATAATATGTCTTGGAATTTTTCCAGGAATTTAAATCAAGCTCACTGGCTTATAATTTTAAGATTCTATTATCTTCCATTTTTTGAAAATTGGGATATTTGGCCTTCTATAATGCTATAGGACCACCCCCCCACACACACTCCCTGCCCATTCTCTACAATCTTTAAAAAAAAAAAAAAAGAATACAGATGATGACTCAGCAATTATATCTGCTTGTTTCTTCATACTCTCAGATCTAACTCATTTGAATCTGGTGGCTTGAATTCACCAAGGACAGCCAGGTGCTCTTTTGCCACCTCCCTACTTATTTTAGGTGTCAACTCTCTATTAGCCATCAGGCTTCCAATGAAAGAGCCTTGACCTCCAAAGCTATTAAGCTATTTCTTGTCTCCAGTCCTCCTTAGGCAGGAGGTAAAGTGTATCGCTGAACAAATCTCATTCATATTGTAAGTTTTGTGTTAGATAGGCTGTCTTCTCACTTTCCCAGTGTAGATACCGACTTATAGCAAAAAATATTCATGTAGATGGAGCATTTAATTTGCCATTAAATGCAGGAAATGAAGTAAGACAATTTGACTGAGATATATTTTCATTTTAAGAAAAAGCCTCATATACCTTAAACATTAATTAAGGAGGCTATCAGTATTGTTTTATAGACTGTTGACAGGTGATACTCAAAATCAGTCAAAGATTTTTTACTAGACTTTAAGCTACTTGAAGAATTATGTATTCTTATATCTTCTTTATTGTCTAAGCAGAACACCCTGCATATACCAAGTATTCAGTAAATGTCTACTGAATTGAAATAAAGTATATTAAAGCAGCACTGAGTTCAAATCTCAGCTTTGCTACTTATCTCCTATGTGACCTTAGACAAGTTATTTATAATCTCTTTGAGAATCAGTTTCATTTGCAAATAAGATTATTTCTAAGGTATCTTCTACCTCTGAATCTTATATCTAACATGATCAAACGTATTAGATTTCAGTACACTACAGTTTCACTGAAATCAGCCTTACTTTCCAAGTAGAAGTATGCTGACACTGCCTAGTTTCAGATAGTGGTGAGGTGAATCATGCTTGAAAGAAGGAAAAAAAAGTTGATCTTAACAAAACGTTCAGATATTTTTTCATGTGAGTTCATCTGGTTTGATTCTGGTTTTATCTAACCCTGTCTACCCATCCCTTCTCTGGATTTAGAATGATAAAAATACCTCTAAATTCATGGTGAGAAACATCTGGATTTTTGGCACTACCTTGCCAAACAGAAATCTACACCAACAGAAATATTCTATCATTATTTAAAAAGCAGGAAGAAATGGAAGATATAAATGTGTTAAAATGTCTCCGATATATCACAATCATCTGTTGCCTCTCTTAAATCTTGTCAGAGAATTCAATATTTAACTATTTGGTTTTTTCCATTATATCTACCTCTAGCTTAGTGGAATGCTGATTTATTGTCATTTAATTTTATAAAATGTAACCAAATGTCCAATCCTATGTTCAAAATTATAACAGAAACATGTTTTAATATTTTAGTTGGGATATGCAAAAAAACTTTAAAAACAGATTATAGATCTAAAATTTTTTTTAGAAAATCATTTGGTAGAACTATCTCTTGTATTTATAGCTAACAAACTTTAATATGAGGAGTTAAAATTTACCTGTCCACTAAAAACTCAACAGAAGTATTTTTTCATAACACTAATAATGGCATTCATTAATTCATTTATTCATTCATTCAACAAATATTTGTTGAGAACTTAGTGTGCACACGGTACTGCAATAGGTACTTTGAGTAATCCACAAATGACTAAGACACATTCTCTAACCTTAAGGGGTTTAGAATGGATAAAGAAGATAAGATATACAAATAGCTATAATAATGGTCAAACCATAGTAAGTAAAATACAAGTGAAACACAAAGTGCTATGGGGATCAGAGGAGCAAAAATTTATATCCATTTTCAGATATCTAGTAAGGCTTCATGGAAAAAGTCAATTGAGATAGACTTTGATAGATTGGTACAATCTTGATAACTGGAGAGGCAAGGGAGGGCATCCTTGTTTCTAAATAGTACAAGCAAAATCATGAAGGCTAGAAAGGAGGGTCCATGTTTGGGGATCAGTGAACAGTCAGAATAGGTAGACTATAGAGATTACAGATTTACAGGTAGATTGCAGAGTATGAATAGGGGAATGGTAGGAGATAAAATTGAAAGGCAGTTTGGGGCTACTTCAGAATTCCTTGAGTGGCAAGTTACAGAGTTTGAACTGAGTTTGACTGGAAATTGCAAAAAAAAAATTACAACATTACAATTATAAATTACAATTTGGAATGACAATTACAAAAGATATAGCTTTGAGTATATGGTACTAAAAACGGTTGTATAAACAAAATTAATGGACCTAGAAGATGAAGGGAAGTGGTCAAATGGGAAAAATGTTTATATCAAATTTTTAGGCAAGAGTTTAGTATCCAATTTATATAAAAGCTAACATGCAATATGTATTATATACATATAGGTGGTTTTATATATGTGTCTGTATATACATACATACACACACATATATATATATATAATGTATATGTGTATATATTTTTATTCCATATATAAAGATATTAGCAAATAGATAAATTGTCAAAGGACATGAACAGATAGTTCTCAAAAGAATTACAAACTATTAACAGTCATCTGAAAGAATGCTTCAGATCACTAATAATGAGAAAAGTATAAATCAAAACAACCCTGTGGTTTCACCTCATACCTTGAAAACTGGCAATAATCAGTGTTGGAGAGGTTATATACACTTGTGAATTACTGGTGAAGCCATGAATCTATACAACTATTTTGGAAAACAAATTAGAATAATGTAAATAAAGGGGATAAAATGGGCATATTCTTTGACCCAGAGATTCCATTACTAGGCTTAGATTCCAAGGAGTACATTGATAAAAAAGAAAATCTCCATGTACACTGAAATATTTATAGTAGAACTTCTTGTAAGAGCAAAGATAGAAACGAAGAAGATGCTCACTGATTAAGGGAAAACAAATTGTAGCATGTGAATATAATGTGATAGAATATTACTGTACTATAAAAAACAATCAATATGATGGATATACAGAAGCAAGGCAAGATTTACACAAAATAACACAGAACAAAGTAAACAGATCCAAGAAAATAATATATAAAATAATAATGTAAATGAAAATAACTACAAAACAATAAACAAAGCCAAAAAACAAAAAACAAAAATTGTTCTGAATAGATATGATGAAACATTCCTACCCATTCCTTTGAAGAGGTGGGAGGTATACAGGTGTAGCTCACTGTATATACTTCCAAATTTTTCAATATATTAATGAATTTGGCTGATTTTTTCTTTTCCTTTTTTCTTTAAGAATAATACTTATATGGGATGGTTCACTAAGAGGCAGAAAGGAAGGGGTATAGGAAGAAATTCTGGTGCTATAAAAATCATAAAATATCAATAAAATTATTTTTAAAACATGGCTGCACTATCAACCACAATCTCTGACGTGATTTTGGAAGAATGTACTTTCTAGTAGATTTGAGTATTTAGTGCACAGTACTGATTTGTTAAAATGCATCCATTAATTTTTTTCAAAGAAGAATTATTATTTTACCATAAGTGATAAAAAATTTAAATAACTATGAGAGGTCATGTATAAACTAAGTAACGCAGAATGAGGAAACCAAAGTGCTAAATATACATTATTCACAGATCTCAACCATGTAAATAAAAACAACACGAAAAGGCTAAGGTCAAATGTTCATGGAGGAGTCAGCACCTTAGCTAGGCCTTTAAAAAAAGAGAATATTTTATATTTATTTGCACAATAGCATCTAAATAACAGATTGTGCTTAGGGATTTCATAATCCCCTTGTATGGATTTCATAAAACCACTCTTTTCCATGTAAAATAATTATTTTTCTCTCCATCTGAGTATACTTTTTCTAAATGAACCTTAGAACACTTGAAATACAATAATATAAGAAAAGGAGGCCAAATGAAGACATAATGGAAAGAGTACTGAATTTTAAGTCAGAGGTCCTAGATTCAAATCTAAACTCCATCACTACCTGTGAAACCATGGCAAACTTATTTCACTCCTTTTCCTCTCATATATAAATACCCACTCCTCTCCCTCCCTCCTTTACTACCTCAAAATTTCATGTATATGCATATCCAAAACCAGATACTGTCTCCCATGATCACCTTCTATTTCTAAATATTTCTCTGGCTTCATTTTTTCATTCCAGAGAGATAAACTGTCTACATATAAACTCAGATTAATTCCACATAGGCAAATAAAATAAATAATATAAAATATGTATTTTTTCCTGTCTATTATGATCCTGGAAAGAATGGTAATGTGAATAAAAAAGGGAAGTACTAGAACAGAAATGCAGAGTCAAGTTTATATTAGATAATTAGAATGGAAGAGGATTTGATTGGATGTTAACAGTATTTTCTAATGAAACTATTCAACTGAATTGGAACTTATTAATTTCACTCTGCTTATTTTCTAAATATTTCAGGTGTAAAAAGATGAGGATTAATTTTTATTCAATATAGGGTCCTTGAAAGAGTACCAGTTCAACCTAAGGATATAGATCAATTAGGTTTTCCACTCTGACATTAACTGTATGAAGTATTTCAAAGCTTTCTGTATGTGTAGGATTTTAATTTTCTGTAGTTGGAATCATTAATGACATTAGTGATGAATTCAATTAAGGAAACATAACAGTATGACATCTTCACCACAATAGGAATACTCTGCCATCGAAGACCTCTGAAAAAGGCAAGATAATGCTACCTATAAGCAAACTCTTGTGAAGGTTTCAGACTACAGGTCTAAGTAATAGCCTTGAAAATGGGGGCTGTATAACTTAACGTACACTCAATTTGTTACACTGAGTCCAAAGATCCCTCCAATCACTTCATGAACTGTAGTTGGGGACAGTTATACACATTAATAAAATGATTTGACAAAGTGATTTGACCCACCTAGGGCATATGGATTGGCATGTGCAAATGCACAGTGGAAGGAGAGATAACATATAGGGTTCAGGGATCAGCTAGTCTTCCAGTCAGGGTGGAATGAATAATGCATGAAATAAAACAATATGAAACAAAGCTAGAAAGATTGATGGGGACCAGATATCAGAGAGCTTTAAATATCAGACTAAGTAATTTGCATATTATTCTATGAGCAATGGGGAGACACTGAAAATTTGGGAGCAAAGGAGGGACATGGTCAGATTTGACTCTGAGGCAGATTATTTTGGCAACTGCAGGGAACATGGATTAGAGAAGAGAAAGACTGGAATCATGGAGACCAATTAGGAAGCTATTACAGTAGCCCACTTGAATATTGGTGAAGACCTGAAATAGGGTTGTGAGAGGAGAAGAGAAATTCAGGAAAATTAGCAAGATTTGGCAAATGATTGAATATAGAGGATGAGACAGGGAAGAGCCAAGAATGATTGGGTGGTGACAAACTTGAGGGGTTCAGAAGTAGTGGTGCTCTCAACAAATTAGGGGAGTTTAGAGATGGACCAGATTTAAGGGTGAAGACAAATAAATTTTGAACATGCCAAATTTGAAATGCCTCTTGGAGGAGATATCCAGTAGGCAGTTGGTGATGTGATTGTGGAATTCAGAAAAGAGACTAGGGCTAGTAATAATAACAGTCATAAAGACAAGAGAGGATGGATATCTGACCTCAGGGTTGGAAAGATCTTTGACACATACTGGCTATGTAATCCAGCACAAGTCACTTGGCCTCTTGATAGCCAGTTTCTTTCCTGTACTTCCTCTGCAGTCAGTCAGTTTCTCCATACAGATAAGAAATAATCATGGTGCTACTTTACTTCCCAATGTTATATTACGGTTAAAAGTCTCCTCTGTGTTGTAGCACAGTTAATGTCCCCTCATCTCAAATTACTTTAAAATTCACTTCAATCATTTTGTCAACAAATACTTAGTAAGTGCTCACAGTCATGCTGTTTGTTAAGTGGGATAGAAAGACAAAAATTAACAGAGGCTTCTGCTCTCGAGGGGCTTACATTGTAAAGGGAAAGGTAGTATGTATGTATATAAATATGTACAGGATAATAAACTTGGTGGGGAAAGCACTAGCATGTAGCTAGCCCATAAACTGAACTTTAAAGGAAACAGGGAATCTAAGGGATGGAAATGAGAAGGCAGCAGATTCCAGGAATGTACAAAGGTATAAACACAGGAGATGGAGTGTTATATGTGAGGAACAGAACTGTCAATGTCAATATGACTGGTCCATAGTGAAAGAAAGCATGGTATAATAAGGCTGGAAATGGAACTTAGAGATGGACTATTGGAGGTTCCAACTACTAAACAGAGGAGCTTTCATCTAACTCCAGAAGCAAGCTGGAGGGAGCTCCAACAGGGAGCTGTTGGAGGTCATTGTAGGTGGTATGACATGGTCAGACCTGTGTTACATTGTGTATATTATTTTGTTAGTCAATAAGCAATTATTAAGCACTGACTATCTGCTAAGCACTGAATTAAGGTAAGCATTGATGATGTAAAGAAAGACAAAAACAGACCCTGCCTTTGAGGTCCTCACATTCTAATAGGGGAGATAAAATGAAAATAGCTATGTACATACTGCTACCTAAAGAGTAGATGGAAGGTAATCCCAGGGCAGGAGGTTCTAGGTTGGGTGAGTGGGAAAGGCAGTGAAATCTGGGCTAAATCTTAAAGAAAGTAAAGGAAAGTAAGTCTGGGGAGGGGAAGAGAATTCATTCCAGGCATGGGTGACAAAAAGTCAGCATAAGGGCATAGAGACAGGAGATGGAGTATTTTGTGGAAGAAACAGCAAATGGGTCAGGGTGACTGGGTCTGGATTGTACAGTGTGTGGAGGGAAGTAAGGTACAAGAAGACTTTGGAAGGGACTGGGTTGTTAAGAACTAAATGACCAAAAAAAGGGACTCTCTTTTATCCTAGGAGGAAAAGGAAACCACTGAAGCTTACTGAGTAGAGAGGTGACAGAGTCAAACCTACATATCAGGAAAATCACTTTTAGTAGAAGGTGGAATGGAGTGGGGACCAAACTGGGATGAAGAGATCAATAAGAATTCACTGCACTAGAGATGATGTGATGTGGTGAGTATGTGAACTAGGGTAATGGTCATGTGAACAGAGAAAAGAGAACATATATAACAGATATGATAAGGACATAAACAAGAAGATTTGGCAATAGATTGGATATGTGAAATGAGGGGAGGGAGTCAAGGTTGACATCAAGGTTGCAAGCCTGCATAACTAGGAGGATAGCAGTGCCATTAACAGTAATAGTTAAGTTGGGAAATGGGAGAAAATATAAGGAATTTTGATCTATTTATGTTAAATTTGAGATTCCTTCAAGACATCTAGTTTAAGATATACAAAAGGGAGTTAATGATGTACTCAGATAAGAGGTTAGGGCTAGATATACAGATCTGGAAATCATCTGCACAGAAGGAATAATTGAATCCATGGGAGATGATGAGATCATCATCATCATGAGATCTGCAAGTGAGATCGTAGGGAACAAGAGTTCCTAATCTTTTCGTGTGTCATGGACATATTGTGTCACGGATGACTTGCTTCTAGGGAAGCAAATTGTGGTATATGATTGGGACAGAATACTATTGTGCTCTAAGAAATGATGAGCTCAATGATCTTAGAAAAATGGAAGAATTTTGCATGAAATAGTGAAGAGCTAAATGAGTAGGACCAAGAGGACATTGTAAACAGTAACAGCAATGTTATTTTAAGAATGACTTTGAGCAAATAAGTTATTTTGACTATTATAAATACCCAAATTAATATAAAGGACTTATGGAGAAAGATGCTTTCTACATCTGGAGAAAGAACTGATAAATAGAAGCACACTTTATTTCTGTCTATCTAGTAGTGACCATCTTTAGGGTGGGAAGGGGAGGGAAGAAAAAAAGGAAATTTACATAACTTTGCTGTGTATTTGAAAGGAATAGCGATTTGAAGTTTCACATGAAATCATCTTTTTTACTATACTACATTATGGAAACGCTTGTTCAGACCATAAATTAAAAATAAAATAAATTTTTTAAAAAGTTCATATACTGCAGGTGAAGATCTCTTAGCATAGACAGAAAAAAGAAAAGGGCTCAAGAAAGGGGCCAAAATTCCCTAGCTTTGGGGAATATCCACTTTTTGTATGAAGATATTGGAAAGGAGATTGAGAAGAAGCAGTAAAACAGGCAGGAGGAGAACCAGGAGAGGTCAGCGTCAGAAAAAACCTAGTGGGAAGAAAGTTACATGGGAGGAGAAAATGGTCAACAGTAGCAGTGATATAGAGGTCAAGAAGAAAAGGGAATGGGGAACAGGAAGAGAATAGATATTTATGTAACTCCTATGCCAGACACTATACTAAATGCTTAATCTTATTTGATTCTCATAACAACCATAAGAGTTATGTGCTATTATTATCCCCATTTTATAGTTGAAGAAACTGAGACCAACAGAGGTTAAGTGACTTGCCCAAGGTTGCAGAACTAGTTAGGTTTAAATGTGGCACCAGATTTAAACTCAGCTCTTCCTGCCACTAGGCCCAGAGTTATATACCATACCACCAAATGCTGATATAATCGGTGGGTAGCATGTTTCATCACCGGAAGTCTGGAATCATGGTTAGTCATGCAACGTTTCTCAGAGTTTTCTTTATAATGTTATTGTGGTATAAATAGTTCTGGTTTTGTTCATGCCACACTCTATCAATTCATACAAGTCTTGCCACTTTTATAAGAAACCTTCTATTTCTCATTTCTTGCAGCACAAAAATATTCCATTACATGAATATCCCATTATTTTTGAGTCATTCTCTCAACTTATGGACGTAATTTGCAGTTCCTCCATAGAACAAAAAGGGCTGCTTATAAATATTTCTGTGTATATGGGTCTTTTGATCTCTTTGGGTATAGGCCTAGGACTGGCATCACTAAGTCAAAGGATATGTTTAGGGTAGGAGAACCCATTATTCACTGAAGTCAACCATTCCAATTTTAGACAGCACTCATCATTAGGTAGTTTGCTTTTTCTTTACATCAATCCTAAATCTAGCCCTCTGTAACTTTCACCCATTGTTTTGAGTTCTGTGCTCTGAGACTACACTGAATAAATTAAATCCCTCTTCCACATGACTGCCTTTCAGAACACCCAAAGACAGTTATCAGGTTGCCCAGGATTTCTCTTCTATAGACTTATCTTTCAAGCAATCCTTCTATAGCATGAGTTATCCTCCCTTCCTTCATTATTATTGTTTTAGAAATGACGCACAGTATAATGGAGAAAGCACAAGACTTGAGAGTGAGAAGAACTGGACTCAAGTCCTGACTTTTCCATTTAATAGTACTGTGACCTTAGATAATATAATATTTCAGGGTCTGAGCTCTTCAGCTATAATATAGGGTGCTAATTCCTGCTCTGGGATGTCATCGTATTGTTATGTGAACCAAATGTTTGTGAAAGTGATTTATAAAAGCAAGTGTAATTTATGATTACAATTAAACTAAACCTGCAGACAGATTGAGGAGGGAACACAGCCCTATCACTCATTTAGCAGGTGAAGTCCAAGAGACAGCTTTGCCAAGATCCTAGGAGACAGGATCATATTTCAAAGTGACTTTGATAAAAGGAAAAGATGACCAAAAGCAAAATGAAGCTTAGTAAGGGTAGTTTTGCCTAGGGATGGGAACCAATCTGTAAGAGACATACAATGAAGGACTGATGATGTGGAAGTTTGGCAGCAAAGGTTCCAGAAAAGGTGACTGAGAGTTGAATGCTGGCCAAGAGTCAGAAATGTTGCCCTGTAGTCAATTTGTGAATGTATAAATAGAAACATACCAGTAGGAATTGTGTGGTAACCCTTCAGTTGTGCTCTCTACCATTCAATAATAAAGTACCATGTCCAATTCTGGGCTCCAAACCAAAAATAAGAAATTGGACAGAGTTCAAAGTGGAGTTAGAAAGATAATTCAAGACTTACATATCATACCTGTGGGGAAAAGCAAAGGGCATTGAGACTGTCAAATATGGAGAAAAGAAAGCTGAGGAGTGATATGACAATGGCATCCAGTCCTAAAAAGGATGCTTGGAGGATGGTGTCCAGCTGTTTTCCCTTCTGATGCGGAGGCAACGAGAAGAGAAAGAGCTCAAAACTTCAGTATCAGGAATTTCAGTTAATCATTAGTGGAGACCTGCTGACAGGAAAGAGCTGTTACAGAGTGGGTTCCTGAGGTGGGCTGGTAATTGCCATCTCAGGAGGTACTTCAAAACAAGGACCAATTCTTCCCCATCTGAGGTGGTTTGTGTGTGGTCCTGTCTGATGTTTCAAGAACAAGCAAGATGAACTTTTAAAGTAAAGTCTCGGTGTTTCATAACTTAGCAACAATGTAGTCAACCTCAACCAGGAGAAAAAAAATCCCACTACAAGATACCCAATGAATAACCATATAGTCTTTTCTTGAAAACCTGAAGTGACAGGGAACCCACTACCTCTTAAGGAAACCCATTTCACATTGAGTTTTAATTGCTGGGAAGTTTTTTTTTCCCCTGACATAAAACCTAAATTTGACTCTCTGCAACCTTGACAGATTATTTCTAATTTTTCCCTCCTGAGCCAAACAATACAAATATAATTCCCCTTTTACTTGATAGTTTTTTTTTAAAGTGCTTGAAGACTGAAATCATATCCCATCCTGAAATTTCCCTTCTAGAGATTCTGTCAATTGTCAAGCCTGTCAAGATGTTTTGGATCTTTATTCTGTCATCAAGATATTCTTAGCTTTGTTCACCTCCAAATTTGATAGTAATGCCATCTGCATCATTGATAAAAAAATTAAACATTAAAGACCAGGCATCTATGGATCCCTGGGGAACTCCCTTTGAGGATCTGCTTCCACGTTGACATAAAACGAATGATGACTCATTGAATCCTGCCAGTCAACTAGTTACCTTTCCATTTACTTGTGCTGTCATCTAGCCCAGATCTCTATTTTTTTTAACCAGGATAACATGACATAGTTTAACAAAAACCTTATAAAATCTTGGCAAACTCTAACTGCAGCATTCCCCTGATGTATTAGTTTAGTAACATTGTCAAGAAAAGATACAAAGCTAGTCAGGCATGGCCCTTTCCTTAAATTACACTGGCTCTTTGCGATCACTGCTTCCTTATCTAGCTGTTTATAAATCATCTCTTTAATAATTGTTCTAGCATGTTCTCATGAAGCCAAGTCAAGTTCATTGACCTATTGTGTGAAGATTCCATTCCCTTCCCCTTTTTGAAAACTAATATATGTATTCTTCGTTAGTCCTTTATTACTTCTCTTGTTTTCCACAATCTTTTAAATACCACTGACAGTTTTTGAGCAGTGACATCTTCTAGTTCTTTTGTTGAAAACAGTACTCCCTTTTCAATCAACAGCAAGTTATGTCACTGGGTACAGGAAATATGTATAGATTCAGGACTAAACAATCAGCCCAGTAAGGGATATTTTTGAAAGTCATCATTTGTGCGTCAGGGCTAGTTTTACCACAGGATGAACACATAGTTGTTGCCTCAAGGACCACTTTTGGAAGATGATAATAATAGCTCACATATCACTTTCCTGACAACCACCTTTTAAGGCAAGTAGTATAGTTATTTCCATTTGATAAATGGAGAAACTGAGGCTCAGCAGGGTTATTGACATGGTGATAGAGGTAATTAGGGGCCAGACTTGAATAGTCTTCCGTCTTCAAACATAGCATTCTTTCCCTACCCTCACATGGTAGTCCATTGTAATTAAGTTGGATTCAGATACTTTTTGGTGTTTTTTTTTTTAATTCATTTACCTTTCTCCAGTCATTGCATTTATTTGTTTATTTCTGTTTTCTTCAGTTCAATGCTTTTCCTGGTCTACCTCACTATTCATTAAAGAAATGGAGTTAAACTTGAATGAAGAGGCTGCAGGGACACAACAAAAAGAGACTGTGGGGGAGAGCAGCTAGGTGGCACAATTGATAGAGCACTGGCCTTGGAGCTAGGAGAACCTGAATTCAAATCCAGTCTCAGACATTTATTAGCTCTGTGATCCTGGGCAAGTCACTTAACCCTTGATTGCCTTGCCAGAGAGAGACAGACAGACACAGAGAGAGGCACAGAGAGAGAAAGACTGGATCTCATCTCAAAGGACATGAGTGTGAATCCTGAATGTGGCACTTATTAGTAGGGTGGTATTAGACAACCCATATAACCTTACAGAACCTCAATTTCCTCATTTATAAAATGGGAGTGGGGTACTGTATTAGAAAACCTCTCAGGTTCCATCCAGCTCTAAATCTATTTAATACTATGAAGAAAGACTGTAATTAAAGGCTGTGTTTGGTCCCTGAGATTTTTTAGAGCCCCATCTCCCTTCTACAACTTTCCACTTATCAATTAAGTATCTACTAAACATAAATAGAAGATATTATGTGTAAATAAGAGATAGGGGCAACAGTACTCCCTACATAGATATATCCACCCTGCCTTTATTTATTCTATTAAATGGAGAACTGCAATAGCACAATCATCTTAGCACGGGTTTTGAATTTCTAAAGGTTAGTTCTCTTGGTTGTGGGTTTGTTTTTCTTGAAATTAATTTCAATTAAGTGAATTTTAAAGTCTCATAGGATCCTAAGTCTGGAACTTAAATGGATGTCAGAAGTTTTCTAGTCTTACCCCTTCACCTCTAGTGAGCTCAAGTGACTTTCCCAGTCACACAGGCACTAAATATCTCTACAGAAATTATCTACCATTATGAGTGCAGGTGCCAAAGCACTTCTGGGATTAACCATAGCCAAGACCCGAAGGTAGCATGCCTAGAGCCCCAGTCTAACTCTAGTAGCATGAATGCACTCACTACAAGTATGATATATTCATGTCAGTTTTTTTAAATGATTTAAATATCATGGTAAGTGGTGTACTTTAATGGAAGCCTTGTTGTGATAATTGGGCCCATTCTTTCTATTCCAAACTGAAATAAAAGTATTTAGTGGAGTCTTTCAAATTTTAATAAAATCAGGATGACCTAAGTATTCTAACTTCAAATTTTTAGAAGGAAGTATCTCATATGCAGCCTGCTGCATGCAGAAGCAGGTGAATTCAGACCCAAGGTCAAAAGGCATCTTGAATAACAAGAGTGGTTTCTCTGCTTGTTGCTTCCTGTCAAAAATATATACCACACTTCTATCTCTTTATCATTCTTGCTGTTTTCTGTGAATGGATTTTTCTCTTGCACAATTCTAGCATTTTATTACATTTCCACACTTTTGTGTTTCAGTCACTCAGTGTTGACTCTTACTTTAAACTTATTTCCTAGAACTTGCAGATTCACTGAATTTTCTAAATAGTTTTGCCCAGAGATGTTTCTTTATGTCTCAACTTTTTGATCCATAAAATGAAGTATAAACTATGTTATACATTTATATTCCTTGGCAGCTAGATCTACCACCTGTCCTTACAATTCATTTCTGCAAAGATTAAAGGTTAAAGTCGATCACTCTGAATCCCTCAATAAGTTGAAGGGTATGGCCATTATGCAATCTAATAACCCCTGTTGTAGTTACTTGGTGGACTTGCAGATATATTGCCATTAGCTGGATGATTTAGGACAAAAATGATTAGGCATTTATAGATTTTTGTTCTACCATTTATAGCTTTAAAATTAACCAAAGTGTTTATTTACTGAGTATATTCTGTATAGTAAAAATACAGAAGTGACTTGAAAATGTCAAGAAATTTTAATTCATTCAATAAACACTTACTAAGCACCTATTATGCCCAATATACTGTGCTCCTTTGCCTCTAAGGAGCTTACCAATTGTAGTAGGAAGTGATAAAACACATATGCAAATAATTTCAATCAAATTAGGCTATGATGAATAGATGAGAAAATAATGAACAATATATACTAAGTACAGAGGGCGAAAATATTACCTCAGAGAATCTAAAAGGACTCAATAGAGGAGGTCATATTTGAGCTGGGATTTAATGGGAAGAATGCTAATGTCAAGAGGTGTGGAGGGGCACAGTTTGAGTAAAGACTCAGAAGTAGGAAAGTATGTTGCGAGGAACGTGTGGTTTCCTTCAGAAAGAGCAAAGAATACACGCGAAATAAGAGGTAGTGTTGGTGATTCAGAGCCAAATGATAAACATTCCTGAATGTCAGACCAAGGCATTTCTCTTTATGGAGCTGGAAGGGACTTTAGCGGTCATAAGGTCTAATGTATTCATTTGACACATGGGAAAACTGAGGCTAGGAAAGGTTTGACTTGCCCAAAGATATAAATGCAGTAAGGTGGTCCTATGACTCTATATAAGTACACACTGTATTCTTTCTACTAAACCAGCTATTGAGGACTTTTTAGCAGCGGCAGGACATGATCAAACTTGTGCATTAGGATGATGGACTGGAGGAAGGATAGACTAGGGATAGCATTCTACCATTTAAAAAACAAGTGCAATAGTTCAAGTCAGAGGTCCTAAGAAAGTCCTAACTTAGGACTGTGATGATGGAAGTGATAATGCTGTTACAGCATGTTACTCAGAATATTAGACTATAATAGAAAATAGTGAAAAGTTAGATGCTTCTATTTTGGGGTCCTGACATTTTCACTCTAAAATAGAAATGGTGGTGAGGAAGACTGATTACAAAACATACATAATGGGTTCACCTTTGGCAGTATTCACTAATTTTTGAGAAATCATTTTTTTTCATTCTCTTCTGAAAATGGTTCATTGGAGGAAGGGGATATTTTATATTTTGAAGATAGAATCTTTACACTTGTATTTTTAAGAATTATAAACACAATCTGTATTTATCTACTTTTGTAAAGAAATAAAACAATGTGCAAATATCTAATTGACAAAACAATGGTTGTGAGAGAGTTTCTGCCCTTTGATGTAATTTCTTCACTTTTGATTTCAATGAAGCAGGTAGAATATAAAATTAATTTTGATGGGAGGGAAGTGGGCAAACTGCAGGGCAGGGGTGGAGGGTGGTAAGGGAAGGAATATGCTGACAAAAACCTTAATTCTATTAGAGAGAGAAAAGAGTTTCAGGTGTGAGAGGGGTGAAGAAAACCATGACAGAAAGCTTGCTCAGAGAAATAAGGGTAAATGCCCAAAGATGGAAGAATGGCTAAGCAAGTTAGAGTACATAAATGCTATGAAATATTGCTATGCTCTAAGAAACAGTAACCATGATGGAACACAGAGAAGCATGGGGAGACCTATATGAACTGATACAAAACAGAACAAGTAGAATTAGGAAAACAATATACACAATGACCATAACAATGTAAATGAAAAGAATGACAAAAAAGATGAATACTACAAATTATAATGATCAGGTTTGACCTCAAAGAAGAGAAATGAGAAATTAATTCACCCCACTTCTTAGCAAAGGTGGTGAGTCATCAATGTGGGACACTGTATATGATGTCAGATTTTTTTTCCTCTCTTTTTTGTTTTTCCTTATTAAGGATAGTTCTCTGGGAGATGGAGGTGGAGAGGATATACTGGGAAATACAGGTGAGATAAAAAATAAGATATCTATAAAATGTTTTTTAATAAAGAAAATAAAGTTGAAAGTATAGATTTATGGGAGTGGAAATCCAAACTGAGTACAAATAGAGAAGTGCTTTAAGTCAATAATTAAGAGCTTATATTTAACACAGAGGAAAATAGGCAGTTACAGTCTTTGTAAGGAAAATGACATGTTCAGCACAGTACAATTTTGTTTTAAACATTAAGAAAAACATCTAAGAGTTCAAATGTTTCTCTGAATATCTTCGGAGTGCCATACTGGACTAGAAGTCCTTAGATACCTCTAATA
Source organism: Bettongia penicillata ogilbyi (assembly GCA_023548195.1). NCBI lineage: Eukaryota > Metazoa > Chordata > Mammalia > Diprotodontia > Potoroidae > Bettongia > Bettongia penicillata. The sequence continues at coordinate 11,419,421 of JAJHZJ010000266.1, read as the reverse complement.
TAGAAGTTTATAATTTCCCGTTCTCATCCTCCTGGCTCACCCTCATGCTCTCTTGACTCAAAAAACCAGGGGGAAATCTTGGCATCCTTTTTATATTCTCCACAGCCAGTTTGACACTTGTTTTGATGCTATTACTATCCTCCTTTGAAGTTCATGCATTCTACTTAAACTACCCTTATCCCATTCCTCTTAGTCATTATCTGCCAACCTCTGTGACCTTCTTCACTAAGCTTACTACCTAAGTCACAGAAATCTTTTCTACCTTATTCCCTGTTGTCATCCTTGGGCTTCTGAAATCCATCCTGATATACTTTTAATACTCTGACCTCACAGTTCCTAAACATCCAATCCAATACTTTCCACTCTGCTCCAGCCACCCACTGGGACAGCCATCCCTTAGACCTCATTATCAGTCAGTGCTGCTATACCTGAAAGATCTCAAAGGGTAATTTCCTTAAAGACAATTAGAAAACAACTGCAATAATGGAGATGATCAGGGAACCTCTTGATCTACTGAATGCAGGACACCGCCAGTGGAGCTGAGTGAGCATATTATCTCTGCAGGGATTTACATGTGCTTGTAACTCAATGCTGAAGGACTTGTCCTTTAGAATAACACAGTACTCCTTTACTGTCACCCCCATTCTTGACTAGGGGTAGTGTCCAAAGGGCCCGGTGACTAAGCCAACAAGACCTGTCTAGTCAGTGACCTATAAGGAATGAGGGCATTTTCACAAATCACTAAGTTGATTCGCTAGAGTCACAGATATTTAAATTGAGGGCAATCAAACAACAGTTATCAGGGGAACTGCCTGATTTAATGGACTAGGGCACTTTCCTCGGTTGTATGGATAGGTGCTCAACCTGTATAAAGCTTTACAAAATAGAGGTCTTTTAGCCCCATATATATGCGTGTGTGTGTGTTCATCCTTCATTGCCAAAGAAGAACATGCCATCGGAGAAATAATGACATGACTTGCCTTTGATTTTTGTTTTGAGTGAGGGAGGGCTGACATATATGTATATATTTGATATGCCACCTATGTTATATAAATGTTTCAATTTTTGTAAATCCCACAGATCCATTCCTCTTTCATCCATATCAACATAGGCCAAAGGCAACATATTTCCCTACCAGAATCTTTACCACTCAAGATATTTTAAGAGTATAAACTGTTCCATAGTCTAATAGTGATGGAGTAATCTATGAGAAGGTCCAAAGAAGAGAATAGACAGAAAAACAGGAGGTAGGCAGAAAGGTTTAAAAATGATGATAGTTAAAGGAGATAGCTAAGTGAATTCTTATTTACAAGCACATGGAAGATAATCACCTCAACTGTTACAGAATGAACTGGAAAAAATGTGATTTAATTACAGTGAGAAGAGATTTATATGAAGATTTATAAACTTCCAGGAATGAAATACTGAGAAATGTTGTAGAACTTTTCTCCCTAGACACTTTAAATAATAGGATAAGCAACCAGATGTTTGGGATGGTTTCGTCTTGACAATTATACTAATGATCATTTCCAACTCCATGATTATATATAATGAATACTGTCTCAAAATGTCCTCTTAATTGAGAGCTTACTGTTTGCTGGTCTGTTCCTATATAGACCATTCACCTTTCTCTAACCCTTTATAGTGATGGGATTATAATATACATTTATATTATTTATATTATTTGTATAATACATATTATATTTATATACATATATATATATATATATATATACACATGCAATATATACCCAAGCTTTCTGATTAAAATACAAATACCACTTAGCTTAGGTAATGTCTAGGCCATTTGGAAAACTATAAGTAAAAAACTGTAAGTAAAAAACTATAAGTGAAAAATCAAACTTTTAAACCAAGCTATTTAAATTTGACTTCTACAAATATTAAGTGATGGAACCCACCTGGAAAACACTGCCTTTGGGCAGACTCTCATCTAAGTAATGTGACAAGCAGCCCAAGAAGTTTTCAGGAGAAATACAGAAACAATAGGTTCTTGGGATACCAGATGTCTTTGTTACAAAAGGTTATTATTAACTATTATGAAAGGACTAGAAAGCAGAAGAGTAATGAGATAGGAATCAGTGAAATTCAGGCAACTAGAAGGTAAAAGGAAAGAGAATTATGATTTCTGAGTAGTTCATATTAAATATAAATAAGAAATAATCTACAACTCTCTGTTATCTGTGAATCAAAATTCAAATTGCAAAAACCTAACAGATCTTTGTAAATTAAAGAATGTTTTGACACAAGGCCTTCCTTTCTTGACATTTTCACTGAATGAACTCGATCAACATTTTGCTGGCCTACTATGACTATATGGTCTCTTGGTGGATACAAACATGAATATGATGTGGTCACAATTTATTAGGGAAGAAAAGATATATACATAGCATGGTATGAAGAAAAGTCTCTCTGCCCCTCATTACTTCCCCCACTGGCACATTAATTTTTCCATTAACAATTTCATTGCTTTGTGTTAAGTGCTACGGAAGAGAGGATGACAAAATGAGACCCAATCAGCTTAGAGTAACTTGGTTTATTAGATCTCATCTCTGACAGGGAGAACCCAAGAGAGCAGTATGAAAGCACTGAGTAACTGAAAGGAGAAAAGGAAGTTTTTACATAGACTCTATCTTTCATACTACTATTTAACTCAAGTAGTTTTCATTCATTAAAACCAAAAATTCTAACATTCTATTAATTCCTAATAAGGATCACAGGTTCACAGAATCATAAATTTATAGAGTTAGGGCTGAAATAGATCTCAGAAGCCATCTAGTCCAATTCTACTATTTTAAAGCAAAAGAAACCAAGGCCTAGAGAGACTCAACAACTTGCTGAGTCATTAGATAGTAAGCATCAGAGGCAGGATTTAATCCAGGCCCTCTGACTCCACAGTCAGTGCTCTTTCCATTGTACCATACTCCAAACAAAAAAAGTTAAGAGAATCTGCTACAGAGAGGCTTATAACATACAGACTGGAAACTCAACCAACTCTGAAATGTATAGCTGCATTGTAAAAACACTATAATAAGTATTTCTACCACAATGTATATGATTTGTGATTTGACTCTACTTTTGGTACGCTCATTTAAATTCTTGCTGTAGTGTGCTATCCAAACCTTCACTACAGATTATTACAGTCTTGTTCTTCTGGAGCTGGGATATAAGGAAATTACACTCTCCCAAGTATGATCTTCTAGTACAAGACAGGATAATAGATAGTGCTTTCTAATATTTTCTATCATTTAACCTTCTGTGAGGTAGTAACTACAGCTAGGACCAGTTTGAAGGTAAAGAAACTGACACAAGGAAACTTTAGAGAGGGTAAGTGAATCGCCCAGTCACACAATTAATATGTGGCATCATTTGGAACCCAAAGTCTTCCTTACCTGAAGTCTAGCTAATTTTCTTTTCATTACACCACACTGTAGGGATACCCACCATGGTTCACCATACAATATTGTAAAAAAAATTATTTTGGCATAAACATAAAAAAAAAAATCTTATCTCAAATTAACCATGAAATCAGATACCATATGAATATATGTTTATATGTTTTCTCTTCTTATTTTTAAAGCATATGAAAAAAGTTCTTTTTATTTCATCATCCTTTCTCCCATTTCTATGAGGGACAGTGATGGCAGTGAGGAATAACAGCTGACTTCGATTTTTAACTGTTCAAATTTTTATTTATAAAAGTTGACATAACCTTATTTAACTATTTATTACCTTGCACTGAGTCACACTTAGTAGCAGACCTGATTTTTCTTCTCTGGTAAAAACCTAAAGTCATATTCATACAGTTGTGTGGCTGTCACAATCTGTTTTAGTTCTTTCTACCCATTAGTATCTCCCTAAGGAAGAATATTACTCCTCATACATGTTTCTCTCCATCACTATCTTTTTTTCATGGAGAACACTGGAAAAAATCCTACAGTTTTGGAAAACTGGACTGAATTAGTTTCATCTTTCAAGCCCTGTGCATGGTGTATCATATATTAGACTGAGGTAGACCCCCAACTCATCCACAACTTTTGCTTATAAAGATTTGCCTGAGGTACAGATACGTGAAGTGACTTGACTGTGGTCACAAACTTAAGCATCTGAGATGGAACTGGATCCTACATCTTCCTGATAGCAGGTCAAACACTCTACTATAAAATAGTTCTTCTCAGATAGTTATAACATTAAAGTATGAAAGTAAAATTTGCCTACAAATTCCTGCTTTGTCCTCTACCTCTTGTTGTCCTTTCCTTTTTACCTTAGTCAAGTTACTCCCCTTTTCCAAGGCCCATTCTTTCCACATTATCTCATGTTGTTTGGGGGATAGCATTTCACAAGACACATAAGAATTTTTAAAAAAATTTTAAAAGGAATAAAAACAATAACAGCAGTCTGGGTTTATTTAATGAAGGGGCAAACTGCCCAATGATGTCCAGTGGAGTCTAATGGCATTATTGTATTAAAACATAATAACAACCCCAAGTAATAAGGCTTAAATTATGTTCCATGTATGTTTTTAAGAAGTTGGGAAAGAGGACCTTATGCTTTAAAAAATTTCTACAAAATTATTTAGAATAACAAACCTTTTGGTACTTAATAACTGATGATCCAGGTTTCTGAAATTTTTATTTATCTTTCTCCAACAATGCTAAATAAATGAAGAACTATCCCATAAATAACATCCTTTGCTTACAAAGGTAAATCCCCATCATGTAGGTCTCACATGTTGTCTTCCCCATAGGGGGGATGGATTTATACAGGCTCTGACACAATATCTTACCCAATGACAGGTGACAGGTGGCTAGGGTTAGGGGTACTATGGAAATAGATCAAACTTATAACCTTGGCCTTCTTTTCTAAAGGATAAAGTACTCAATTAGGCAAACCCAGACCAAAGGTCCAACTTTTGTTTTATTATGCTTAAGTTAAATAGGAATTATCCCCTTCCTACTTTCCTTTATGAAAGGCTTTATGGAGGATATGGTAACTGCCTACCTTACCTTACCTTTCAACTGGAAGTACTTTACAACTGATTTCCTACTAACGTTATCAAAAGCCATTGTAAATAAAATAGATAATAATTTTGGAGGTATAAAATAGTTTATAAGGGGGTAGAGCCAAGATGGTGGAGAAGTGGGGACCAGCTTGAGCTCTCCCCCTGAACCCCTCAAAAAACCTGTAAAAGTACTCTAAGCAAATTCTAGAGCAGCAGAAGCCACAAAATGACAGACTAAAAAAATTTCCAGCCCAAGACAATCTGGAAGATTGACAGGAAGGGCCTATCACACCAGACTGGGAGCCAAGGGCAGTTTGGCATGGATTATACCAGCACCAACAGAGCGAGACCAGGTCTTAGGGGACTGAATAGAGGGATTCCAGACTTCTCAACCCACAAGCCACAAATGCTAAAGACAGTTTTGAATATCAGTGGAAAGAGTCTCTCACCTGACTCAGAGGGTGTGCTGGACCCAGCCCTGCCCTGGTCCCAGCCCCAGGGCAGCTGCAGTCACTGCTGAAGCAGAGGCCGTTTCTAGAGCCCTACACTTTAACAAAGAGCTCAAAAGTCAAGTGATTGGTTGGAAAAATGAGCAAACAGGAAAAACAGACTAAAGATTCTTATTTTCTTAGTAAAGAGGTATTTTCTTAACTCACTGGAGATGAGGAAGATCAAAACATTCAGTCAGAAGAAGACAACAGTCAAAGCTCCTGCATGCAAAACCTCCAAGAAAAATGTGAATTGGTTTCAGGCCATGGAAGAGCTCAAAAAGGACTTTTAAAATCAAGTAAGAGAAATAGTGGAAAAATTGAGAAGAGAAATGAGAGTAATGCAAGGAAATCATAAAAAACAAGTCAACAGCTTGCTAAAGGAAACCCCCAAAAATGCTGAAGAAAATAACACCTTTAAAATTAAACTAACCCAAATGGCAAAGGAGGCCCAAAAAACCAACGAAGTCTTAAAAAGTAGAATGGGCCAAATGGAAAAAGAGGTCCAAAAGCTCACTGAAAAAAATAATTCTTTAAAAATTAGAATGGAGCACATGGAAACTAATGACTTTATGAGAAATCAAGAAACTATAAAACAAAACCAAAAAAAAATTGAAGATAATGTAAAATACCTTGCTAGAAAAACAATTGATGTAGAAAATGAATCCAGGAGACATAATTTAAAAATTATTTCACTATCTGAAAGACATGACCAATAAAAGAGCCTAGACATCATCTTTCAAGAAATTATCAAGGAAAACTACCCTATCTGATATTCTAGAACCAGAGGGTAAAATAGAAATGGAAAGAATTCACTGATTGACTCCTAAAAGAGATTCCCAAAGGAAAACTCCTAGGAACATTGTAGCCAAATTCCAGAGTTCTCAGGTCAAGGAGAAAGTACTACAAGAAGTCAGAAAGAAATAATTTAGGTACTGTGGAAACACAATCAGGATAACAGGATTTAGCAGCTTCTATGATAAGGGATCAAAGGGCTTGGAATATGATATTCTAGAGGTCAAAAGAGGTAGGATTAAAACCAAGAATCACCTACCCAGAAAAACTGAATATAATACTTCAGGGGAAAAAAATGGAACTTCAGTGAAATAGAGGACTTCCAAGCATTCTTGTTGAAAAGTCCAGAGCAGAACAGAAAATTTGACTTTCAAATACAAGAATCAAGAGAAGCATGGAAAGGTAAATAGGAAAGAGAAAAATCATAAGGGACTTATTAAGTTGAACTGTTTACATTATGACATGGAAAGATGATATTTGTAACTCATGAGACTTTTCTCAGTATTAAGATAGTTACATATACACACACACACACACACACACACACAGAGGGCACAGGGTAAGCTTAACATTAAGAAATGATATCTAAAAAAAGAAAATTAAAGGTTGAGAGGAATTTACTAGGAGAAAGAGAGAGAGGTAGAATATAGTTAATCATCTTACATAAAAGAGGAAAGAAAGAGTTTTTTCAATGGAAGGGAAGAAGGAGAAGGTGAGAGGGAATAAGTGAGCCTTCCTTTCTTTGGATTTGGCTTCAGAAGAGAATAATACACAATCAACTGGGTATGGAAGTTTATCTTACCCTATAGGAAAGCAAGGGAGAAGGGGATTAAAGAGGGGGGATAATAGATGTGAGGGCAGATTGGGGAAGGGTAATTGGAAGCAAACACTTTGCAAGTGAGATAGGTCAAAGGAGAGAATTGAATATGGAGGGTAGGACAGGATGGGGGAAATATAGTTAGTCTTTTACATCATGACTGTTATGGAGGTTTTTTGCATGACCACATAGGCATAACCTATATCAAACTGTTTGTCTCTCGATAAGGATGGGTCGGGAGCAGGGAAGGGAGAGAATGTGGAACGCAAAGCTTTAAAAATGAATATTAGAGGTTGTTTCTACTTGCAAATAGGAAATAAAATATATAGGCAGTGGGGTATGGAAATCTATCTTATACAACAAGAAAACAGAAGGTAAGAGGATAAGAGGGGGATAGAAGGGAAGGCAGATTGAAGGAAAGAATAATCAGAATACACACTATCCTGGGGTGGGGGTAGCAGGGAGATGGGGAGAAAATTTGAAATTTTGTGGAAGTGAATGTTGAAATCTGAAAATAAATAAATTTACTTTTAAAAAGAGACTAAAGAATAGTTTATAAGACTTTGGAAATGTTTACAAGTTCACTGATGATGTTATTTATTGTCAGAGTTAAAGGAGAGTTGAATTACTCTTATCTGGCTTTGTTCTCTCTTTCTCACAATTAACTGCATTTAACTATGTGACCTGAGTTTTTAAAAAGAACCCAAGACCATAAACTCAACTTTATAAAATGGTATACTTGCAAACTAAACAGGAAGGAAACAGAAGGAAAATACATTTTCTGGCAATCATCCCAGCATCCACAAATTGTTCTACAACTGCCTGACTTTCATTTTTTCTTTCTAAAATGTGCAGTCAGTACATTGAAAAACTAAGAGTCTGCTGGTTCAAAAGAAAATAATTGCAGAACAATGAACATCTCTTTGAACCTGAGTATTTTTTTTATTTTTTTTTAAAGCAAGAATATTGTTCAATGGACATCATTAAGCATTCTTGTGGCATACCTCTATTAGCTGAGTACTTTCTAATCACTTTCATTTCCCCTAACTCATTATGGTCAAGTTATGGTTAGCATCTTTACTTGAATGATTTGACTGAGATGTAGAGTGATTTAGTGACCTGCGAGAAAGTCTTCCAGAGTTTTAGGATTGCTAAGTCTGGTATTCCCAGATTTCCACTAGATCACTTAAATCATGCCATAGTTTCATTTGTAATTCCATTCATATAATAAGAAAAAACAAATAATCTTGTATAAAGATCATATATATATAAATATATATATATAAAATCTTATATAAATTTCCTCCTACAGAAGAAATATGGCATAGGGATAAGTGCTAGATTTAAACCTAGGAAGATGTAGGTTCAAATTCTGCCTCTAACATGCTTCTGATGATTATTAGCATTGTAACCTTGGGCAGATGATTTTAATTAAATTTACAATGAGTTTCCTCATCTGTAAAATAAGGAAATTGTACTTGGTGACTTCTAAGTTCTCTTCTAGCTATAAATCTACAATTCTCCTCTCTAAACCTATGATTTGCAGAGAAGGTGCTAATAATATACAGTGACAGAGAGGATTCCCTAAAGCAGTAGAAAAGAGGAGGTTGGGGAGAGGAGATCCTGTAGCACTTTGCAGTTCTCTTTCCTGCTTTTTTATATTCTCAATTGAATCATATTTACATCTATATTCATCTTATCTCCTCTATAATCCTCATACATTTTTCTCTTTCTCAAATGAATTATATTTACTTGTGTGTTCACCTTATGGCACCTGTAATTCTTATACCTTTCATGGTCTTAATTGTGTATTTATATATGTATTTTATCTTATGTCCCCCGTAATTCCTTTATGTACTTTTCATATTTTCAATTATACCTTGTTTACTCATCATCCCTGTTAATTCTTATACACTTTTCATATACTCATTTGCATTATTATGTTATCTCCTCTATAATTCATATATGATTTTCATAGCCTCAATATGGGTACATTTTCCCAAAAGTCTCAGTGTTGTTTTAAGCTTAAAATCCTCTGTTTTTAAGCTTAAAATTATACTAAGATTTTTGAGACAACCTGTATTTACTTGTGTTTTTATCTTATCTCCCCTGTAATTCTATCATACACTTTTTTATTTATTTGTGTATTATCTACCCAATTTGAGATTTTTGATGAAACAACAACCGCTTTTCAAGTACTAAGTGCCAGGCAATGTTCTAAGTACCAATCATACAAAGATATGGTAAAAACTGTCTCTACCCAAAAGGTGCTTACACTTTAATGAGAGTCAACAGTTACACAAAGGAGTAAGCAAAAGACTTCATAGTGGATGGAAGATAATCTCAGAGGGGATGGTACTAGTAATTTAGGATGGGGGTTGGGAGGGGGAGAGAACAGGAAACAGTAGATGGAGAAGACAGAAGGAGAAAAGGAAAGGCGGGTGGGGGTGGGGAGGATGGGACAACACCTGGGTGGCAAGCCTGGGTGCCTGGGAGCTTCGAGTTGCCCTCCACAATAATAGGGAAGTTAGGGAGAAGGGAGGGTTTGCAGGGGTGGGGGTGGGGAGTGAGTGTTAAGGGGTATTGGGGCGGGGGGCGGGGGTGGGAAAGAGGACACTGAATTTGTGACACGTTGAGTTTCAGGTGTCTACTGGACACGCAGTTTGTGATGCCCCATAGGCAGGTAGAGAAGTGAACCTTGGACAGAGGTGAGGACTGGACCAAGAAGGTAGGGAAGGGTTCCTCCCACTCTGAGGGTCCCCCTTCCCCTCTCCTGAGGGTGCCCTGTTCATAATGTCTATTGAATGCATGGATGAATGAGGCATTGGGGGGGGTGTGGTCGTGCAGGGGCCCTCTCCCCTGGTGACCTCCTGACCCCCCCCCAGGTCAGCCCTTTCCCTACCTCCTCCTCTTCCCTCTTCTCCTAAATTCACCTGCAGGTCTGACCCACGAGTGTTCTTGCTGATGCTTCCCGAAGCCCCTCCCCTTCTTGCTCCCCAGCCCCCCACGGTCCCTGGTCTTCACTGCCTCCCTGTAGCGGTGAGCTGCGGGGGCTGGGCTGGGGGAAGGGGGGCAGCCGGCCTGGCCGAGGGCATCCCGCCGCCCCCTGTCCCCCCGCTGCCCTTGGGCACACCGGCCCAGCCAGGGCACAGCTAGTCTCCAAGCTCCGGGCTCCTCCAGAGTCACAGGCCAGCGCTAGTTACTGTGAGGAAAGGAGGCTGGTTTTCTGCTTCCCTTTAAAGGAAGCTTTCCGGTCCATTTGTCTGGCTTGAGGTCTATAGTACCGGCCCATCACACAGTTAATTAGTGAATACTCTAATTAAGTGCCTATTACCGTTAGGTTCTGTGCTAGGCCCGGAGATGTAAATACAAGAAACCAAGCAATTCCCTACTCGCAAGGAGCTCGATGTTCTGAAGGGGAAGACAAGTACATATAAAAATATAAAGTTAATGAATACAAGTATACATACGGGCCCCAAATACCCAGCGGTTTGGTGGGGGAGGGCACTGGCCTCAGGGGCGAGGCCGGGCTTCGTGAAGAATCCTGCGTTCGTTACCTAGCAGTGCATTACCTGGACCTTGCTAAGGATGCTCGCTGAAGGATACTTAGTGCAGAAGAATCATCTCCCGAAGCAATCGAGTTCAATCGACAACAGTTGACGTTTACTAAACGCCTGCTAGGCGACAGGCTATATGCTATTTGCTGGACGTACAAATACAAAAAATGAAAGAATCCTTACTCTCCATTTAATTAGGGAAGACAATGTATACACAGATGTGTTTTATTATGTGTCTATAGATAGAATAAATAAAAAATAAATACAAGGTAGATAGATGCAACATAGAGAGGGACACAAAGTACACGGTTCTATGCCCGGAGTGTACCCAGATGATACCTTTTATTTCCTTTCTGTAGCTAGTGCTACAAACGGAATTTTACATGCTTAAAAGAGTGTCGGAGCAGATCTATTTGGCAGCATAATCTATCCTTCTTAAGGGCCAGATTCTTTCTCTGCTGCTACTACTTAGAACAAACAAAAGGTCATTGTCCAAGTCCTAATTCAGTAATGATGGCATGTCTTTGTAAAGTCACTCCAGTTTGGGAATTTTTTAATTTTTTTTTTCTTTTTTAGAAATGAAATAGCTTTTCAAACCACTAAGTGAAATATTGTAGAAAGGAACATTTCCAACCCTCCTGATGACGTTTTCCTTCTCCTAGTGCACTGAGTGTAACTATTAATCAGTACTTTTCATCCTCTGAATTGATAGTTCATTCTTTGCCAGTAGAGAAATGTTACCATGCCCAAGATTTCCTTCAGGAGCTGACGTGAAAAACAACTCTGAAGAAAAGGCCATTTCTGAAATAGGAGCATATCACATATTGCTATAATAAAAGACTAAATACAAATAAAAGATTATAATAAAGTCTTCTCTATTAGAAGAGACCCACTCCCAACACACACAGTTTTTCAATTAGGTTGTCATAGTTACTTCTTCAATTTACCCAACTCTTCATGATAGTAATCTATTAATTGTAAAGGTACAGAGAGGTAGCAACTGCAAACTCAATAATATTCTAAAATGAATTTATCTTTTATTACTCACAATACCTCCTATATACATTTAAATAATATCTGTATGTGAAAGACAGAGATACACTAAAAGTGTATGTTCATCCTTTGTTGCTGAAGAAGGCCATGCCATCAGAGAAATGATGACATGACTTGCACTTGACTTTGGTTTGAGTGAGGGAAGGCTGTGCAGGTCACCAGCCTCACTTCTCCTCCAAAGCCATCTGAATCCAGTGACCAGATATTCATCAGAATGACTGGAGATGACTCAGCATGAGGCAATTGGGGTTAAGTGACTTGCCCAAGGTCACATAGCTAATGAGTGTCAAGTGTCTGAGGTGAGATTTGAACTCAGGTCCTCTTGACTCCTGTACCACCTAGCTGCCCCTCTGTGTGTGTGTGTGTGTGTGTGTGTGTGTGTGTGTGTGTGTGTGTGTGAGAGAGAGAGAGAGAGAGAGAGAGAGAGAGAGAGAGAGAGAGAAGAGAGAGAGAGAGAGAGAGTAGGTATAATGAACAGAGTTTCTGATACTTTCTAGTTAATGACTACAGAGAAGTTATTTGACTCTTCTAGGATTGTTCTCACCTTTACAAAATGGGGATAATGATACCAGCAGTAATAGGATCATGGAACTATAGATCCATCTGGAAAGCACCTCTCAGGTCACCATTTTACAGATAAGATAACTGGGAGATTAAAGGACTTGCCCAAAGCCAGATAAATAAATAATAGTTGACATTTACATAGCACTTTAAAGTTTGTAAAATGTTGTTCACACATAATTTCATTTGGTCCTCATACCCTGTGACAGAAATACTACAAATATTATAATCTCCATTTTATAGATGAGTAAACTTCTGAGAGGCTCAAATGAGATAATGCATGTAATGTGCTCTGCAAACCTGAAAACCATGTAAATGCCATCAATATATAATTTAGTCAGTCTACAGAAGGTATATTGGCTTTATGCTGACTTTGCTGCATGTTTTTTTGGAACTGAAGGGACAGCTAGGTGGTTCAGTGGATAGAGCAGTGGGCCTGGAGTCAGAAAGACCAGAGTTCAACCAGAGTTCAGTAAATGTTTATCTATATAGTTAGACATAGGTAGATATTTTTTTCTCTAGAGCAACTAGGTGGAGTAGTGGACAGGGTGCCAGGCTGGAATCAGGAAAACTCAAATTTCTGAGTTCAACTCTGGCTTCAGACACTTAACTAGCTGTCTGACTCTGGGCAAGTCACTTAACCCTGCCTGCCTCAGTTTCTTCATGTGTAAAATGAACTGGAGAAGGAAATGGCAAACCACTTCAGTATCTTTGCCAAGAAAACCTCAAATAAAGAGTTGAACGCAATTGAAATGACTGAATAGCAACAAAGACCAAAATGTTAATACATATATATGTGGTTCCAGAACCCTTGTAATGATTCCTTGTTCCTCCAAGAATCCTCAGTGTACACACAATATTAGAGACCACTGACAAACTATAAAATAAAAGTACCCTTTTGTTGTTGTTGTGAAGTCATTTCAGTTGTGTCTGACTCTTTGTGACTCCATTTGGGGTTTTCTTGGCAAAAATATTGGAATGGTTTGCCATTTCCTTCTCCAGATCATTTTACAAATGAAGAAACTGAGGCAAGCAGGGTTAAGTGACTTGCCCAGGGTCACACAGATAGTAAGTATCTGAAGTCAGATTTAAACCAGGAAGATGAGTCTTCCTGACTTCAGGCCTGGTACTCTATCCACTTCACCACCAAAAGTACTATACTTAAAAAAAAAAAAATCAAACATTGTTTTTCCCAAGAAAGAAGTTAGAAGACCCAAGTTCTAGTCCCAGCTCTACAATTAACTAGCTGTATGACCTTGGATAAGTCATTCATCCTCTATTGGTTTGTTTTATCATTGGTAAAATGAGATATTTGGATTAAATAATTTTTAGGGTTCTTCTAACTCAAACATTATATAAAAATGGTAAAATTTTCAAGAGCTATCAAAAGAACAAATCCTTCTGTAACAACTGAGTAGTATCTTGGAAAAGGACCAATAATCAAATGAACAATTCTTGTTAAATTATTTTATATCATTTATATTTTGGAAAGAGAATGCCTATGGACTATTGAATTTAGCATGTAACCAATTCTTGAGTTATCAGTCACATTCTTCATCTACTTTCTTCGAGGAAAAGCAGTGTACCATGGTGGATAGTGTGTTGAAACTGGAGTGAGGTGTAGTAGGCTCAAATTCTCCCTCTAAAGAGGGGAGTTCTACCCTTCCTCAATTAATGTAATCCCAGAGACAAATCAAACAACCAAGCTCAGAAGCAATCACAAAGTGTAAACTAAGTGCCAAGAAATTTTTTCCAATTC